>JBCAUA010060446.1:0-7500 GCA_038406235.1 Peronia verruculata
AATATCTGAGGTAGCCTATTATTTCAATTGCTCTGTAAGTTTTTTTGTCTATATGCATTTAAATCAAACCTACCGTGCTAAGTTTCATTCTTTTTTCAAAGTTACTCATTAGAGAGGTAGAAAACGTGCAGAGACTATAGGCATATCAAATAAACCCAATAACGTATTTGTACAAACAGACCTGTAATTTGAGTGGACGACAAAAGAGAAATTTCTACGTCCAATTTAATGTATTTTCTATGCATAACACATCTTTACTTCGATGGGCTTTGAACAGAAAAATAAAGATCATTTGTATAACGTATGTCTTTCTTCAAGTTACAAAAGGGCCTGAACGTTTCCTTAGCTCATTTTGAGAAAGTTGGCAACATTTTCAAGAGTACTTGTCATTTTCATTACAAATTTACTAATTTTCCATTTACATACTCCCAATTCCTCCCCCTCCTCACATCAAGCTGTAAAAAATGTAATACTTTAAATACACACACACACACACACAAACATACACTCATAGAAACAGAGAGACAAACAGAGAGACAGATTGACAGAGAGATCTATAGAATTAAAATCAAGAAATGAAATGATGAAGACGAAACATAAAATAGTATAAAAAAATATAATGGCCGAGACCTATAATGCTATTGTTATTATGTCACCCGTCAAAAAAGAAGTAGGGACTAACATAAAAGTGAATGAGAGTCCTTGTTGCGATTGGGAGACCGAAAGAAAAGACCTATGGATGCAGTGACAGAAGTACTTTTTAAAAAACAGCTGTCACAAATATCACTCCATAGGTCTATATACAACTTGTTGATATTATGTATAAACATCGCAGTGGAACACAATTTCTTAACATAATTTGTGTTATACAGTTCCCTTTTCTTTTTAGGACAAAGGCATTAAGCTGAAGAATCGTGTCATTCCAAGAAATCTCTGGGCACAGTTCCACTTTGTCCTAGTATTCTTTTCAAAACAATCGAAGATATCAAAAAAGAGTCACGATTAAAGATCAGTGGTGATTACAAACCAAACTTAATAACCAAACTGTTGAGACAGACTTCGTTTGTTTTTTTGTTTTTTTTTTTTTGTCTCTCATGACTTTATTTGTAGACAGATTCAGATAACAAAATTGAGGCAAAAAAATCTTTAACATTGGCAGAACAGACAGTTTGGGCATAGATTGTATCTTAAGATTGCAATTATGATATTATCTTTTTTCTTATATTCGTTTTTCTTATTCTCAGAAAAGAACCAATGTGCATTCAATCCATTCACAATTTTACACCATCAAACATGTCTGGGAGAAGTGAAAGTTGATCAACATTCGTTCATCAGCCTGTATATTATATACATTAAAATGACACAAAAATGAGAAAAGTCGGCATATGTCAGATTTTGTTTTAGGATATTTTTATTATTATTATTTTTATTTTTAAAATATATGACGTTTAATTTTAAACAGAAACAAGACAAAATATGTCTATCTGATAGGTAGCCAAGTTAAAGTTACTTAATTTTAAAGTATATTATCCGAAAATATTCATTTTAAATTGTGTCCACTTTCTGAATACTTTGCCTGGCAGCACAATATCGGGGCTTTTCTGAACGTTTATAACTTTACGTATCTCTTAAAATTGGATTAAATGTATGCCAAAAGACAAAGGAAAATTGTTCGTGCAATTTTGCAATGAAAAGACCTCATCATTTTTTTTCTTTTCATTATACACCTTTATATTTTTTTTTCTTATCTACCATTTCATCACTTCATTACGATAATGGCACAATTGGCAAAAGCCAAAGATACTGATGACAAAATATAACGGACGTCAACTGGCATTCTGATCATACGAGAGCTATAAAATAAAGCCTTTTAAAATTACAAGAAAAGCGCAAGAAATTATTCTTTTGATACATTTATAACTCCTGTTGCTTCGCCAAGCGCTTATTGCCGCAGTACTTGAGAGGTGTGCGTTGACAGATCGGTGATAAGTGTGCAAAATGGACCGTTGCACAGGGGCAGTCCCATTCTCTCGGTCTGGAAAGTCTTGATCCAGTGGTACGGGAGCCGTTAAAACCGGAGACGTCCAGGCTGCAGATGATGACCAGGACTTCTGTTGGTCAAAACTCCATAACTATCCATCAGATTGCATGAATATGGATTTTTTTTTGGGGGGGAGTCTCAATCGTATTAAAAGTGGTTAAACAATTGTCTTCAATCCGTGACAATACAGAGGTACAGGAGGAGTTCATTTTTCAAGACATCTATACAGCATTATAGACATTTTGATTTAGGCAACATTGTAGTCTACTTTAATTGAAAACTAGTGGATAGAGGCACAGTCCCCTATGAAACTAGAGGGACGCCCCCCCCCCTTACCCACCATGACATCGCCACATGTACACCACAATGCAAGCTGCTAAGAGCTAGAAAGAAGTAGCTCGCAGCTCACTGGGATTAGAGTCACAGCTATTTCAATATTTTTCAAGTTAATCGTAGCAATAGATTCTTTTATTCTTTTGCACAGTTATAATACAGATTGCTCTTGGGTCTCTGTGTCAGTGCACTATGGAGGAATAATTATGGTCTTGGAGTTAATTCCAAATGTATAACTTTTCTCTTGAAATGACTTAAAGATCCGCCTTTTTTCGATCCACACTGCTTTCATAATTAATAGTTTCAAAATTTTGAGTAATTAGTTTTTAAAGTGCCTCTTGATCTAGTCCGTGGAAACTGAACCGACGATATAAAATACATGTGTTCTGAAATATGTTTTGAACTCCAGAAATGATTGGTTATTATTTTTGTCGTAAAATGCAATACAATGAACTGCAGTTTTTGAAGACCAGGAAGTGTGTGCTGTGGTTTTTACAGGAAAAAAAATAATAAATAAATGTCTTCTCATCAACAGGGATGAGAACAATGATCAGTTAGATATACAATTCCTGGGTGTTGCATGTCCCAAAGCGCAGACTATTACTATGAACACCAGCTGATTCTAGAAGTTATTTGAAAAGCAGAACTGAAGCTATAGCTGTGATAACGATTAACAAACAATATAGTGAATTCACGAGTTACCTGACCTAACTATGAATATTGGTCAAGGCTGTCACTAATATCATTTAGTAATAATATGCACATGTGTAACTAATTTGCAGGTAATGCCTGGTGGCCCCGCCCATTTAAGACCGGTGGAGGAGCTCACAACAAGACTTTGTTACGTGAATTTTGATGGCAGTCGCCCATTGGCTGAAAGCAGGCGGCGTGGCTTAGAAACTGAGCTTGATGATCACTTCGTTAGAGACTTTTGTACACCTGTCTATGACGGAATAAAGGTGATAGGAAAAGAGAGAAAGAACAAAAAGAAAAGAGAGAGAGAGAGCGAGAGACAGGAAATAGAATGGCTGAGATGGGAGGAAGGGAAGAAGGGAAGAAAGGAGGCGAGCATTACGTGAGAAGGGATAAAACAAACATAGACGTCTGCATAGTAACAATATAATGCTATTATTTACCTATTACATGTAATATAATGATTATTATGATAAAATGACCTCCCAAACAATGTTTTGGTTTAGATGTAATGATTATGTTTCCGAAAGTTGTCATTGCATTTATAAACATCATTGCATTGTTTTTTGTCATTCCTATTATTATTATCATCTATTTTACAATTTTCTTCGCTTAGCCTCCAAGATAATGCATTGACTCATCTCAACTATTTTGAGAACGAATGGTAGGCAAACTTTGCTTGCCAAAGGAACTAGGGAGCTGTAGAGCCTCTGGATTTAAAGATTTCAGAACGTATCTTGACTGTCACTCTTTTCTCCATTTACCCAGGTTTTGAGGAACTGGATATTGCTCCTATTACAAGGCAAGTAAGGAGAATCAGGAGTACTGAAGTCTTGGACTGCTTTATTCAACTCAGAGCCTGGAATACTTAACAATCAAACAATCTAGTTAGCGCACTAAATATTGAGACCCAATATGCACTTGCTATGCTTTACGTTAATACTACGGCTGTGTTGGACTGGGTAAACCCAGTTATTTCTATTAATAATGACAGCCAATGACACCTCCTAATATGTATCTTCGTTTGGATGGTGCTTTCGTTTATTTCTTTTTATTATATCTTTCATTATATTATCTGCCCATGAGGTTCCTTCTTATTATTTTGTAATGACAATCTCCATTCCCCTGTGATCGTGATGTTTCTTGTTTTAATGTTAATACTTCTCATGATTGCAATGTGAAATTCTGTTGTTGTTGTTTTTTTTTTCACTCTTCTGTAACATGTCTCAGTGAAAGGAACATGATTTCAGTTATTGGGCTTTTCCCCAATGATTTTTGCTGATGATTCCTCCCATTACGAGAGATTCTACGAATGATTTCTATTCATTCTTTTTCCCTTGATTTTTGTTAACGATTCTTGCTGTTAATGATTTTTTTTTTAATGATTTATCATCATGATTTTTTCCCCATGATTTCAGTTGATGATTTCCATCAAATTCTGTTGATGATTTTACCTGTGACTTTCTGGTGACGGTTTCTGTCAACGATTTTTGCCGTTATTAATTTTGTGTTAATGATTTTTTCATGATTTCTGTTGATGATTTTACCCTTGATTTCTCTTCGCGATTCTTCCCGTGACTTCCGTTTACGATTCTTGACATGATTTCTACTGCTGATTTTCGCCATGATTTCTATTGATGTTTTTTCTCATGATTTTTTCTCACTTTGTACCTGTTCTTTTGTGTGTACAACTAACCGCACAGTCAATTCTGCCAATTTCGTTTTAGAAAGTACAGAATATATCATATATGGAAACATATCCAGTCATTAATGACCGGTTTTGTTTGTCGTGTTTTTTATCCTTTTTTTTCCATGAATATATTTACACGTAGAAAGAGAAAATTAAAAACACACATCATCAGGGTATTATGAGATGGCCATTAAAAACTCAACTTAAAATATACACAGCAGTCTTATTAATATTGGTGGCATATTGATTTGTAGTTCTTTTTTTTTCTGCAAATATAAAATGCTGCACAGAACAAAATAATGTTTTGGCTTAATTTCTATACGTTTTCTTTTTCTTTGAATTTTTGCCCATTATAGTTTTTTTCTCATATCTTAACATGACAAGGCGATGTTGAGTCACTTTACCCCCAGTGATGTGTTGTGCATAGTGCTTCGCTTGTGTAGACAATCTAGCAGATATTATACATCTAGATCTCGGCATGGCTTACCGGATAGTACTCATCGTGATTATAACTGTGTATAACTTAAAAGTAACAGCAATTAAGAATGATTTCTTGGTCGATAAATGCCAAGTTTTAGGAATGAAGTCAAAGACTGCAGCAACACTTCTCAACAAGATAATGAAAGAGTGTGGAGATTAGAAACGTTAAGTCCGTTGCTGATTGAGAAGTTCTCAAAAAGAAAAGAAATGCGCTGTGAACAAAAACATTTTTTAAAAAGTGGAAAGCAGCAAAAATGTGAGCCTCAGATTGAGAATTGGGTGGGGAAGACCAAAATTCAGCTAGATAATTTTAATTCGATCATTTTATGGGCCCCTGTTGAGCAAATATTCTCTTAAATATGACCTCTCAAATTAAGGCAATATGTACGATATCTTTGTTAGTTTGTTTTTGTTTCTCTTTTGTTTTGCTTTATTTTTATATTTGTTTGTGCAAGTGGGGCCCGGGGATGAATGTGTTTAACTAAGAGCTTGTTTGTGCGTGTCTTTAATCTATCATACTGTTTACATTACAATATCTGTATAATTTACAATTAAAAAAAAAAAATACTGAATACATCCAATACTTTATCAATAGAAATTTTTCCTCCGTCATGTCAAATATATTTTACTAATTAATCATTACACGATTGATTACCTTCATTGATGTTGTCCACTGCTCGCTGGATATTTTCATTTGTTTTCAGGCATATCTAAATCAATGGTGTATGATAGAATAGCCAGAAAAGACTGTTTTTGAAAGACAGTTTATTATTTGTTGTTGTTCTTTTTGCTCTGTCTCTCTCTCTCTCTCTCTCTGTCTGTCTCTCTCTCTCTCTCTTTCTCTGTGTGTGTGTGGGTGTGTGTGTGTGTGGGTGGGTACATAATATATTGTAATGTTAGTATAAATACAAGACAATGATCACACAAACACGGATATGTGACAATGTCCTCTGACAACAACCAATGATAAAATTGGAGACAGATAAAGATGTGAGAGCATAATGAAATTCATCGATACAGATACATGGCAATTATTCACAAAAACACACATGCATGACAAAATTCACGAGCACAGAGACATGACAATTTTCACAAACACAGATGCATGACAAATTTGACAACGTTCAAAAACACAGACATATCGCAGTGTTAGAGAAACACAAATAGTTCACAAAAACAGATGTATGCTATGACAATGTTCACAAATTACGGCAATGTTAGAATAACACCGTCACATTGGTAAGCGTTTGTTCACAAATACAATTCAATCTGTCAAAGTGACTTATTTTCCCCCGCGCGCAGGGGAGGGGGGGCGAGGTTTATAGGCAGATTCTTTGCTCCCAGCTGCAGGTGGTGAAAGCCCGCCATCGATAGGATTAGGATGTCTTCCATGGAATGCCATCCTCGGCGTTTCAGGGGTGACATCTCTTCTGTCTCTCTTTGCTCCTGTCTTTTGTCCCACTCTCTTTCCTCACTACTTTTAGACGTGTAAACGTATCTTATCGTGTTTGGCACAATATAGCCGCGATCGTGCTGATGAGCCGTTAAACACAAACAAAACAAATAGGAATTTATCTATAGATCATGGTTTATTAACACACGTTACAAGACATAACCAATCATGCGCTCGGTACGTTTCTTTCAACAATAATTTGCCAAATTATTGATATTAGAAATTTATGTCCTTATCTTTTCATGACATATTCTCTACTTGTCCAATCTTGTTTTGTAAATGTGCCCGGCCAATAAATCTCTTCAATCGTTTTGGTAGTTTTGTACTGAAATCACTGATTATTGCGAATCAATTCATGCCAAAAGAATGCTTAAAAAATGACAGTTTATTTTCCTTACAAAAACTGCTCCTGACTTTATGGGAAAATATCAATACTAGAAGAATGAGGTTCCTGGCCACAGAACAAGCATGACCGTTGTGGTCAAGCAATTCAGAAAAAGAAAAAAGACAGAAGAAAGAACCGTTTAACAATTGAAATGACCATGAAACGTCATTTAGTTGAACTGCTGATCTTACCAATGAATATTGCCTGCAATAGAACATAATATGTGAAATTTATTCATTAAATAGAAGACAGATGTGCTGAAACACTTAATGCCTGCGGCTCTGTTATTGGTAGCATATTTGGGCAGAAATTTGAATCACAGTAGGCCTATAACTATATCATTTACTGATAAAAAGTGCCCTCTGTGTTTGCTTCTCATTCTAGGTGCAAATCGCTAGAGAGCTTCATTCAAAAGAAAATGTAAC
>JBCAUA010060446.1:10000-11325 GCA_038406235.1 Peronia verruculata
AAGCAACCAACCAAACAACGAAATAACCAACCAATCGATCAACCAACCACCAATCAACTAACCAGCCAGCCAATCAACCAAGCAACCTACTAACCAACCAATCGGCCAAGGTTCTGTTCACATATTATTATGTCATCAAAAATTAAGGATTTTTTTACCCCCTCCCTCCCCCTTGTCATCACTTGTCATCAAATGGTCATTCCCCTCCCCCCCCCCCTTCCCAGTTTGATGATAAAGTCGATTTCACTATGGTCCACAGTAAGGCCTAATGAGAAACGAGCTATGGTTCTCAAAGAAATTAAACATAAGGAAGATGAAAGAACTGAAAAGGCCAGTGGACAAAATGGGAAGGTGTTCTTCAAGGAGCGATGACGTGGAATGACATTTGGCAAATGCCTTCACTTTTCCTGCCGCATTCGATGTGCTTCCTACAAAGAAAAAAGAAAGAAACTTCATCAAATGGGGGAAGGAGACCAGAAGGAAATCCCACTCGGTGAGGGAAAACGGCTATTTCAACACAATCTCTCTAATTGCAACGTCGGCCCAGCCAGTGGGAGATATATCTGGTGACAGAACACGTTCTTGAAGTGCTGGGGTAAGCAACAACTGCAGCAACACGGACAAAACTGGAGAAACCTGATGAATTGAGAAAAAAAAGCATCATCCAAGAGTCCACGAATATCTGCACCAACATCCCCTGAATTCTTCAGTACGCAGAATAGTGGAGGGAACCGGCATATGGGACATAGCAGCCGATTTGACAGGATGTATGAAAATATTCTGATTAACGGTTCAGATATGTCCGAACCTAATGCTTAGCTCGAGAACTGCAAAGGTGTACATCCTTGTCGAGCTAACTTTTCCATATGAGACAGACAGGGAAGAGCAACACGAGTGTGATAGCTAAGGACCAAGATCTCCTGACGAACTTGCGAGGAGTCCAGAATGAAGTTGGTCCAATATTTCTATTCTTTACAGACGAAGCTCAATAATATACATGTATTATGATCTCTACGCCGTTAGATGCCATACTGTACATTTAAATAATATAAATTTATACCTTAAAAACAGAGACATGCAAAGAAAAATCTCAGTTAAATATGTCTGGACTGAAAACCAAACAGCATGAATTCGATCCTTGCAAAATCTGGTGAGAGGGGATGTGGACCGATACGAGAGTCATGACCTTGGTGTAGCCGGAGCTCTGAAAGATGTCAGAAAGTTAAACATCAAATCATCTATTGAAAAACACACACACACACACGCACGCACGCACGCACACACACACACACACACACACACACACACACACACACACACACACA
>JBCAUA010060457.1:0-11325 GCA_038406235.1 Peronia verruculata
TAGATAGATAGATAGATAGATAGATAGATAGATAGATAGATAGATAGATAGATAGATAGATAGAGATAGATAGATAGCTATTCAGGAAGAAAGCATAAGAAAAAGTAAGATACCGAGAAAAAGAGAGAAAAAAAAAAAAAAAGAAGAAAGGAGACAGACAAAAACAGTGTACGTGAACAGCTATTTGTATGGATACAGTCTTTTTCTTGGATATAACATTCCCAGTAACATTTTAAAATGCACGCTGTCGCGGTTAGAAAATGTTATTGTGTCACTAAAGCAAGAGGATTTAATGAAATTACTGCTGGTGACAGCACACATAGAAAAGACCAAAAGAAATAAATAGTCTCTTACAAGTAAGAACAAAGAAGAAATGCAGAGAAAATCTTGATAGATGTCTGTATTTATGGTGTTCACATCGACCAAGAACAACAAAAGGGACAAAATAAAAATAATAATAATAATAATAATAATAAAGAACTCAGAGTTTCCTGAAGACTTCTTACAAAACAATTACAGATTTTCATTAAAGTAAGACATTCATTCGCGCTGAAAAGAAACCATTGATTTCCAGAAGACAGATGACGAGCTGGAATGCTAAGGGCGATTTGTGCTGATGACAAGCCACAAGTTTTTTACATTTTTTTTTATATATAATGAAGGAAAACATCTGAACAAGAATAAAATGTTAAAGGGCGCAAGCAAAAAGAAAGAGGTAGAAAAAAAAAATACAAATGGAACAACAACAGAAAGAAAGAAAGAAAGAAAGATAGATAGATAGATAGAAAGACAAACATAAAGAACAAAAGAACAGACAGAAAGACAGTCAGAATGGAAAAGAGAAAGAAAGAAAAAAGAGGAATAAAGAAAGAACAGAATTGAAGAGAGAAATTAGTAAAAATAGGAAGACTGATAGACAGAAAAAAATAGATCAATAGAAAGAAAGAGAGAGAAAGAACGAGAGAAAGATAAATGAATGAATGAATGCACGAACGAAAGAAATAACTAACAAAGAAAAAAGCATAGGAGAAATGCAGACAGAAAAATTGTTCCATTGGGAAAATTTGTCCGAAAGAAGCATCTCTGACCATCGTTACTTGCACATTGAATAAAAGCCCTTATAAAGTCAACATTTCCGCACGCATTAATGTTGCAGACTTTAACACCTTGAAACATCATTTCAAACATCATTGCACGCTAAGGATTTAACATAACCTTGACAGGCTCTTTATATCACTTTTATTTAATTTTTTTTTTTTTAAATATCTGATATACGTGGTGCTGTTGATAGTTGGGGCATAAAAGAACAAATCAATACGAACAATACTGAGTGCATACAGCAATGATAATGGTGTTTTTATAAAAACTGTGCTTGAAATGTGAAAACCAAGAGGAGTTTAAAAAAGAGAGGGGGGGGGCGGAGAGAGAGAGAGAGAGAGTTATTCAGAAATAAAGGTTTCAAGATTGTCTGTGAACCTTGCACAAAGCAATTATACTCCTCATCATGTTAAGATGTCTACAACAGTTGAAAGAACTCTATTGATTCCCTCCCCTGATGACGCCTGGTGGACTTGAGTACTGAGGGAAGATTTGTCGACGAGGGCCGCGCTACAAGCGCTCAATGACCTTTCCAGAGAGACCAGTTCTGAGTGAGGAATGCAATGTGACGGAAAAAAAAGCCATACGCGTTTAAAGTTTCTATCACAAGAAATGAAATGGTCTCATAATTAATTCTTCTTTATAACACATTGTGTGTCTGCGTGATATCGTTTCACAGCTGAGAGAGTGTATCAATACTGTGAGATAGCTCTACTGCAATGAAGAGTTATTTTGTTATATTCTGAGAAAGTTAGAATTTTTAGAGGTTTTGTCTCTCTGTCTATTTGTCTATCTGTCCGACTGTTTGACTGTCTATGTATGTATGTATGTATGTGTGTATGTATGTATGTATGTATGTATGTAGGTATGTATGTATGTATGTATGTATGTATGTATGTATGTATCTATGTATCTATGTATATATCTATGTATGTATGTGTGTATGTATGTATATAATATATATGAGATGTGACACTGTGAAATCAGGCGCTCGTCAAACTCAGCCCGCCGGAGAAATCACATGTTTTTGTAACAGTGAATGAATTTTCAACGCAATTTTCTTTTTTCCGTTAAACCCTTCTATATCAATCTAAAATGCATTTCAGTCTTCTTTTTGCTGAAATAGATCGAGTGAAAGCCCAATAAGTGTAATTTAGTGGCACGTTCTAACAAGGATTAATAAGGATTTACAAAAGTGACCGACAATTTTCTCAATACATTCAGCTGCAGCAACAGGCCACCCCCATCGTCTTCAAGAGCCAATATCTTAATTTCTACTTACTTTAGAGAGGTCATGTTTTCACACACTGAAAGGGAAATGAATAATATTTACAGTGATATCAACAACTCCATATGCTCAAAATTTGACGAGAGCCTAATTTCATCTTGTCGCATCTCATTTAAAATTTTCTTATTATTACCACCAAAAATCAATATTTAATTTCTGTGTTTGATAGGTTTCTGGAGAGAGAGAGAGAGAGAGAGGGACATAAAAGGGAGAAATAGCATGACAATTGCATATACTGATTGGTCAGATTCACTGATTACTGATCCTTACTTCGCCTTTGAGTAATTTATTCATATCGTCTCCGCACTGATGTGTAATAATTTCCCAAGTATACGATAACACGTTATTGAATGGTATGACATTGGACGGTGATTATTCTGTGGTCATGTAGCCTTTCTTTCTGTTTGATATCTAATATTGAAAACTACCTTGTTCATCCTTTGACATCGAAATCAGTAAGGACAGAAATTTTAGATGCTGCTCCGATCGGCGACGTTTACCATAATTGTAAGATTGATCTAGATCATATCATTCTTCAGGCTTTTCAAAGAAGCCGGTTTTCACTCCAAGCATTTGAAAGCTGGCCAAAGAAAGCTCCTATTTGTGTTGAATAGTTAAAAGTCTTAAGCTTGAAAATGGAAATATATTATTATTATTATTATTATTAACAACAGCATAGCCACAGTTAACATCAACATTAACTTGATATGGCTCGGGAATGTTTTCCATCAGTCGGCTGTATTAGCATGAAGAAAAAAAATCTCCCTCTTGTATCAATAACTTTATCAGGAATTGTTAAACCTAAAGTTCTAATTAGTCACTTTTGATGAAATTGGCGAAATGTTGGAGATAATGTGATTTCAATGATAGACTTACATTTCTTCTTCGGCTTTTCTTCCTTGCGCAGGACTATCCCAAAGCTTGCTATCTCCTTCATGATGATAGCTTGATTACGTTCATACACTTCAATACTAAAACAAAGACATTCCGATCCACGGGTTTCCTTCAGTCACTCTTTATTTCCGTTCCCAATATTTAAAAGGTAAGTCTGCACTCATCTATGTTTCGCGTTAACAGACCACATTGAGCGCGTTCCATACTGTTATATCTTTAAAACTGAAAAAAAAAAAAATGCACCAATATCAGTCACACTGTATTAAAGGTCAGCTTTAGACTTGGTCACCAAATATGAGGAAGAAAACTGATTTATACAGTTTATATTCTGTTGTTTCTGCTGAATTATGTGGCATAAGGGTGATTCCATAGTTTTTAGTTTGTAACATTTAAATACGTTTGATCAGTATTTAGAAAATCTTTAATACAATACGGTCCCTTTTCTCTCTTTTTTTTTTTTTTTCTTTTTTTTTTTCTGCTTTCACTTCTTCCTTGAACAGTTTTCTCATTGTCGGTTTCTTCTGATATATATATTTAACACATTATCATTATTTATTTACATAGTAACATATCCGTGGTAGACCAATGAATTACATCTCTCGATCCATCACTACTTCACGAAAACATTTATCCGGAAAGAATCACTGTCGCAATTTAATTATGTAAAGGTGAAACGGTGATTGTAATTTTCTTGTCTTGAGCTACTATGGTTATTCTAGGATTTGGTTACTCTAAGATTTAAGAAAACCTGTGGCAAAAACATTGGGACCTTTTATAAAATTAAACCTATATGGATTTTGTGCTGAACGTAAACATCATATTTAGCCTGATGTGGGCATTCCATACCACAGAATAGTATAATATGTTAGTTTTGAAATACAACATGACGACTCAGTTTTTTTTAAAGGACTGCACAATTTCCTCTTCTCTCAGTATACAAGCAATGATTTATCACAGAATAAAAATGCTGTAATATTTTTCCCTGCCTGAGATAGAGTCTTTAAATGGATACTTGTCAGAACAGACAGCTGAGTGCCAGCTTTTCTATAATAATGATTATTCCTATTAAAAAACGCTAGTTTTTGGCTTGATGGCGATGTAAAAGAGTATCCAGTTACTACTTTTTTTTTTCTTTTAAATTTGGGACGCAATTCAATAGCAAAGCTTAAATAGTGATTCTTTCAGGATATCGATCCATTTTTAGATTTAGCGTAAAAGAAAGCTGGTGACTTCTTCGCTACATTATCTACTTTAGCATAATGTTGCAACCTAGAAATAACTTGCGTAACCTAATCTGGTTGCCTAAAGGTACAAATCCGTAGTTTATTGGAAAGAACTCGTCTCTAGGAATAGTTTTGGTCCAGTTGCTTTTAGGCCGAGATTTCAACTCGAATGATATTCGGTGATACTCAAAGTGCATAAAATCAACACGTTCTCCTCATGAAACTAACACTGAATAATTTTTTTCCAGCTCTCTGCTGATAACACGTGAAAACGTAACACACAAAATCTGTCACGTCTTTTCCAAATGTCTCTGTAATATGAAACCTTCCCGTTAATTAATTACCACAACGTTACACACCAGTATACTATCACTAAACGCCGAGCTCTGTTCTAACGAGAAAGATTTATTGATAATTTCTCTTGGATCTACGGTCTAGCAAAGCTCTGGCACCCACAGAGCTGTGTTGGCTAGTCGTGAAATAAAAAGGGCGTGTAGTAGCCCTTGAGCTGGTATTAAGTTTGCTTTGAGAGCCATGGTGCATAGCCGTAACAAAGAAACCGTAGGAGGGTAGCACCTACTCGCGGCCTCCCCAGACCCCAAAGTATTAAGATTACAATAATTCGCTCGGAATAAGCTGGGCCTGAGACTCGCTCACTTAAAGGAAGTCAAGGGATAGATTGTCCCTGTGCAAAAGAGCAGATTGTTCAAAACAATGTGAGAAATGTGAGGAGATTTCCGGGCTAGCTAAAACAACGTCCTGGGTATTACGCTATTTTAGGTTCTGGAATTATGAAGGCGTACATCACGGCCCCAGTTGGAGGAACGATAGGACGTGGATCTAGAATAGCGCTTGTTCCAAAGTGTTTGTATCTGTACCTCAGGTGTTTTCATCATTGATTTTTTAAAGGGCCACCTGTGTGTTATGATCTGCCTCTTAGCATTGTTTTCCTTATGCTGGCTAATCTTCTTCTCGGATCTGAACAAGCCCTCGGGTAGAAACCGACAAGTAAACCATTTATTTAGAACTACAGTATGTACGATCATTTTAGGAAGGATCAAAGTAAAACTGCCTGAATTTTTACTGCCATCAAATCTGTTTAAAGCTTACCTTATACCTTTACAACTATCACTTTCCCGTTTTAACTGATCTATATGAAAGGCGTTTTATCCTTTAAACTAAGTAAAAATACACAATGGTGATTTAGCGTTCAGCTTTGCCCTTAAATTCATCTTCCAGTTAACGCTTATCAAACATCAAGTCACAGTCTGAAGCACACACACGCACTCACGGACAGGCAAACAATTATTTTCTAATATCCACTATATCGAAATGATCGCTGACAATAAAGTACAGCTTTAAGCGCCTTTTGATCTCACACACTTAATCAGGTCAATATTATAAGTGTGTGCTATAGGGAGGTCATAATGGAAGGCATTATTCATTGATACAAATCACTGGCTCCATGGTGACCAATGATGATTATCGCTCTATAGATTATCAGTGCCGATAGCGCAGTGAACATGATTGATTTAGTGATCGAACATAATTGATTTGGTAGTTGATGGTCCTGGGTTCAATCTGCTTAAAGATTTGCTAATTATATCTAGAATTTGAATTGGTATCCTAATGTTATACAAATCTATAACATGTTGTCAGTTTGCTTTAAACTGTCCTCTTTTGAACATTAAAAATACTTTTATAGGTCAATAAAATTCGGGCAATTTCAAAATCAACACCTTTAAGATTAAGCCAGCACATATCCGTCTTGTAAGGAAAATGGGGGCAAGAAAGCATAATCCCATGGCCTCTGATTTGCTCCTAAGCTCTGTTTCTTTTTTTCTTCTTTTATTGCTTTCTAGATCTATCATGCTATTCAGAACCAGCCAATCACCCGCTGCTTCATCCGTGCATAAATAGCAATTATGGTGAACAGAACAACGATTTCCTGTTCTTACTTTCACAAATCCCTGGAGGCAATGCGGAATTTTCCAGGAAGTGTCCTTTGAGTAAATCAAGGTTGTTTATCATTAAAATAGGGTCATTTTTTTAAGCTATTAACTGCACTCTTTCCTCTCCTGGCGTGCTGAATGTCCTAATTTTAAATCGGCACCAGTAATGGGCATAAAAAGAACAAGAGATTGACATCAGAAATACCATTTGGCCTCCATCCTCTCAACATTACAATGTCATACCTAACAAAACGTCATGAAAATTATGAAGAAAGATGTGATATCAAAGACTCAAATTGTACACGTATTCCTACTCCTTTAGAGCAATATAGATGCAATTAGAGGAGTGTTATTCTTCAAAAATGGGTCTGCTCTCTTAACAAAATAAATCAATATTATTATTTTTTATTTTATTTTATTTTTTTTTATCCGTCATGAGCTCTCTCTCCTGTCTCAATAATTGTGCCTCTATCTAAAACACTAATCTTTGTGTCATAAACAAAATAAATAATAAATTAATTAATAAACAAATGCATAAAAACACGGGATGTCGATCATGAAGAGTGTATTTATTACATTTATATAAAAGAAAGATCAAATATTTTGCTCCCTCCGCCTACTGCGTGCAACAAATCCTAAAATGTGTGACAAAAGTTCGAACCACTTATGAAAAGTGATAAGAAAATAAAGACTTAACCAAAGTATACATCTTCACCAAATCAGTGGTCACGTCTCAAAGAAGCTTTTTTATTTTTAAAATTGACATAGGATGTAGAGCACTGGGTATAAATGGAGGCTGAATCAGATACGCCGCTAATTGAGTTCTGGGTTACGGAAGGAGAAGACTAAGCTGTCGCTGACAAGAACATAGTGCCGAAGCTCATCAATGATTCATTAAAATTATGTGAAATGCCTGAGGTACAAAAGAGATATCTGAACAGTTTATTGAACCGCTGAGAATAGATGACTTGGGAAACAAGACTACATACATGCATTGAGAGGTCATTTTTACCAGCAGTTTTGCTTCCCTCGCCAGACGCAAGAGATGTTTGTGTAAAGAGGAAAATATTGCTTTATTCCTCATCATCCAAAAATTGATAGGAAAAAAGGAAATGATAAAAGTATTACAATAAGAAGGAAACATTTTCCTCAACATGAAAGTTTCGAAATTTTTCGTGATATACTTTTCAAGCAAAGAGCGAAAAATTCCACTTTACACTGTTTAACACCGCTTCCCTCTGGCAAAGGGAAGTAATAAAACTTGCAAAAAATTACCTCCCATTGATAATCTCATTTTAATTTTCATAGAATACATTTACCTGAAAATCACATAATTATATGCCTGGTATATGAAATCCAAATGTTGTGAAACCCCAAGATTGTGACTTTCAGAGTTTCTTGTTGTTTGTTTGTTTGTTTGATAAAATTATGGCACTGTTACTGAAAGTCTGTCATGAACCAGCGGGCATTTCAGCAGTTTATTATGAAAAACAATAGTATCATAAATCCAGATAGCTCACAAACAACACGTTTACACGTATCTGCTATTGAAAGATATTGACATCATTATGACTATTTCTGCACCTCACGATATACGCTTTCAACTCTGGTATGTCACTGATATCCTATTTGGCTCGGTGTAGCCATAGTTGTGCTTACTGTGCCTTTAAATGCAAAGCCAATACCCAAGACTGCGCCACCCTCTTACTGAATACATTTATTTAACAGCGTCTGTATCTGGAATTATAATTTAACATTACTGTAGATTCAGTGACTAGCTGCCAGGACGAACTATGTTATTCAACAGTGCTGCTAGGATTGTTGCGTTATATTACTGATGTTATAATTCAACACCAAAGCAGATTTATCGAGTAGTTGCAAATTAGGACCACTGTCAGTGATAGTAGAATTATTGTATCATATAACTGTCTCATAATTTAACGTCACTGTAGAATCATAAGATAGTCACCAGTAAAGTAATTGGTACGACAAGTTAACATTACTACAGATTTATCGACTAGCCGCCAGTTAGGACTACGTTTATAGAAGTTAAATAGTGACCGTAGGATCATTGTGTTATATAACTGGTATTATAATTTAACATAACTAGGGCTTTATCGACTAGCCGTCAGTTGGAATGGTGTTAGTGGAGCAGGCACGCCGAGAGAAATACAAAATCAATGCCGATGGATAGGAGTTATGAGTTAGAATGGCGATAAGGACGGCCGCATTAGAGAGTCGACTGAATGGATGCCCCAGGCTTCAATAACTGGACTTCATTCAGGTTGTGAAATGGCAGCAATCATAAGTGTTAATGGCCTTTAAGTTGTCGCCCAAAACACTTTTAATGTTTTTTTTCCCTTCTTTTTGAGGTTTCTTGTTTTCTGTTCTTTTGGTAATGATACAAACATAACAACGAAGAGACTGTCTTGTAACACAAGATGTCTGCATGTATTCCTAGTCTCTTGTCTCTCCATGTCTCCCTCCTCCTTCTTCTTCTCTCTCTCTCTCTGTCTATCTCTTCACCTTCCTCTCTTACCATAATGTCTCTACCCTCTTAATCCATTTCTTTCGTCCTTCATTTCTTCTCTTTCTTGTCAAGCTATTTCTCCCTTTTATGTCTCTCTCTCTCTCTCTCTCTCTCTCTCTCTCTCCAGAAACCTATCAAAAACAGAACTTAAATATTGATTATTGGTGGTAATAATAAGAACATTTTAAATGAGATGCGACAAGATGAAATTAGGCTCTCGTCAAATTTTGAGCATGTGGAGTTATTGATATCACTGTGAAGATTATTAATTTCCCTTCCTGTGTGTTAAAAAAAATGTTCTAGCTTATGTAGAAGTTGAGATATTGGCAAGTAAGGAGGATGGGGGTGACCTGCTGCTGCAGCTGAACTTATTGAAAAAATGGCCAATCACTTTGGTTAATCCTTATTAATCCATATATTCCTTACCTTATTAGGCCTTGCGCCTACATTACAATTTATGGTACTAAATCTATTTTAGTAAATTATACTCTGAAATGCATTTTTAGATTGATGTGGAAAGGTTTTGTGAAAAAAAAAAAAAAACTGCTTTAATAATTTATTCGCTATTGAAAAACATGTGATTTCTCCAGCCACTTCAGTTTGACGAGCGTTTGATTTCATCGTGTTGCGTCTCAAATGTTTTCTGTAAGGTGTTAATAGCCGTACATCGAATGATTTGTGGCTATAGAGACAGCTCCATCACTATAATATCGATGTATTTATATAGGCTAAGACAAGTTTTGATATTCTCATCCATGTTTGTCCCTCCCCCCCCCCCCCCACCTCCCCCCATCACAATCTTCTCTCCTTCAACTTCAGTCTCACTGGTGCTCAGAATAATTGCTGAAGGTCACTCGAAAGTCGTCGTCGTCGTCGTCGGCATCCTTACTTCTCGAGAGACGATGGAGTGGCGCAAGGTTTGGGGATGGCACTCGAGGGTAGCTGGGTGGATAATTAGGGTATCTGTACTTTGATTTCATCCAGTTCATAACATTGCAGTAATGAGAAGTGTGTTTGTATCGAATGGCTGTCCAAAAAGCTTCATTTAAGGTTCTTGTTCCTTTAGTACTACATAATACATGCCAAAGTACTCTGCGTTGTAACTAAAGTTTTCTAATTTACTTCCTAAGCGGTTGATTTCTCCATCTTCCCATCTCTTCTCTCCTTTTTGCAAGTGTTGCTGTGTTTCTGTTCTCTTTATCTCTTTCTTTCTTTCTTTATCTCTCTCTCTCTGTCTCTCTTCATACCATCTATCTTTCTCCTGTCTCATTTGGTTGTTTTTCGTCTTTCTCTGTCTCGCTCTCTCTCTCTCTCTCTCTCTCGCTCTCTCTCTCCCTGTCTTTTCCATGCCTGTTCTCTCTGTATCTTTCCATCCCTCCTTCTGACTCTCTCTCTCATGAAAACTAGGAAAACTGAATGCTGGCATTGATAAAAATTTTATCTGTAAAATGACCGTGTAATGGCAGTGCACTGAATTATTTGTCACTATTTCCTCTGTCTCTATCACGACATCGTTGATTTTTGTCTCTTGGATAGAACAAACAATTGTCGCCCATGATAATGTTCCCTCTCTGCTTCCTCGCCCGTCCCTATACACCAGAGGTTCCCAAACGGTGGATCGCCACTGCCTAGCCTTGACAGAGGGTCGAGTAAGCAAGCTAGAAGTGGCTTGGGGTCCATTTCAGCTCATCAATTACATTCTTTATGCTTTGACATCATATTTTAAAAAAATATATATATTTTGTTACCAAATATCTACAGGATCCTTGAATAAATTTCTTGTTAGATGTCTCTTTCACTCTCCATCATAAAAGATAAATTGTTAATTAAGCTGCTGTTACTACGGGATTACGTGGGTTTCAAGCTTTTACGTAGAGGATCAGAACTTTCAAAACATTGGGAACTACTGCCATACTTCAAGCATTAACATCGTGACAGTATGGATGCTTCTGACACAATCAAGACAGATTGATATTAGATAGCTTTAGAATGAAATAGCAATGACATCCTGTGGACAGATTGTGTGAACTTCCGAGAGCTACTGCCATCATTGTGGCTGCTGGGGTCGATAGCAGAACTGGGTGGTCCATTGATGTATCAGTACAATATAGAAACAGCTATCGGGTTGTACGACAAGGATAGCCAGACTGTCATTCTTAAATGAGGTTAATTGAAATCTCAACAAAACAATGACTAGTCACCAGATTACGCATAGCAAAAGGAAAATATAGACGAGCAGACAGACGGACACACAAACAACTTTATAGATAGATAGATAGATAGACAGACAGACAGACAGACAGACAGACAGACAGACAGACAGACAGACAGACAGACAGA
>JBCAUA010060468.1:0-11325 GCA_038406235.1 Peronia verruculata
TGTGAATGCCATCAAGCCCGTCATGAAAAAGTTATTTCAAGGTGAATGGAAGCAGGGCAGTGTGCCTGAGAAATGGGACGGTAATACCGGTGAGCGAATTATAAGTGTGTTACAGGATTTATTTGAAAAAAGAGCAGCGACATGAGAACAAAATTAATCATCCACTAAGCCGTCATTCCTCTGAAGAACCTGCGAACGCAGGAACGGGAATCCAAACAATGACAAACCATAGAATTCCAGACAAATTCACTTTGCTATGCTCAATTTGTCAGAATAAACGATATGAATTATCAAATGAGAAATCAATGACGTTTTTCACCGCTTTTTTCAAAGCATTCCCGTTATTCTTCTCACACTTGAGTTCTCTCTGTCATCACTGTACCGACGCTTTTTTAAGATGGTAAAAGTCGGATCTGACTTATGTTGCAAACCGAGATAAGTTAAAATTATTATCCGCTGCAGAGCTCAGCGAAAAAATAGTTATCAACATCGAAAGGATCGTTAAGTAAGTTGAGGTGCTTTTGTATCTACTCTCTTACTCAAGAGTCACTGCAAAAGAGAAATCATGGATATTGCTACTTAGTCTTTTTTGTATTGCCCGACTAGCATACGAAAGCGTTCAATTCAATAATCATTAAGCACCATACAGAAAATTTAATATCAGTAATGTATATTCTCAACAAAAAGTTTTCTTGTGGCGATCAACGCCACCATAGAAATGATGCGAATTGGAATTGTTTTTAGTATGTTGTTTTCATTGACTCGATACCAAGGTAGTGTCACAGTTATTGTGTCGGTCTTCTTTGTTGCGTTCATGGAGACTTCATTTGCCAATAATAGAGTGATAGTTCAGTCACTGGAGCCGTTCACTAACCAAATTATTACTGCTGCTACGGAGCTTTCAGAAATAAAAGTCAAACAGCCAGATGTTTCGCTGGTTACTGCAAGAGGGCAGCACTCCAGTGCAAGGCTTAGACTGTTATCGGAAACGGAGGCATATGAGAGCCTGACTGCCTCTTTTGTCCCTAGCATGAACACGGGATTTCCCGTGGATGATGTTGAAATTCACATTGTAAAGGAATGGTATCAAGCCGGTGGAGCTTGGGTGGCCGTTGGCAAGCCATCTATATTTCCAGACAGAAAGGTTTTAGTTCCTGAGCTTCTTTTGAAGGACGAAAGTCTCGTCCGTGTTGATCATCATAAGAAAGAAAACTACCTCAGAATAAATCGTACTGGTATCGAAGACTATGAACTGATCAGTTGGATTGAGCCTAAGGCAAAAAAAAGTATTGACTATTTTGCTGATAGCTACAACATATATGAAGCAGAATCTTTACGTCCATTCGAACTAAAAAAAGGCGTCCCCAAGCAGTTATGGCTAGGTTTTAAAACTAACAGTCAAGTCGATCCAGGTGTCTACGAAGGTAAAGTCCTATTTGAAAGCAAAGACAATATTGTTGGCGAGATCAGCTTGTCTTTAGAAGTATTGCCGATCGTTCTTCCCGAGCCCGCCATGGAGTATGCGATTTATTATCATGGACGACTGCATTATGAAAAAAGAGAGCCGAGTGTTTCATCTGAATATAAAACAGAAAAACAGATGCTCGAAGAGTTTGATGATATGTGGGAACATGGAATTAGGTATCCGGTTATCTACCAAGATCCTTTCAGGGATATAGAATTATTTAAGAGATATTTAGACCTTTTATCTAAATCAAAATTGAAGAAGGATAAAATCTATTTAATCTATCTCAATACAAATAATGCGGTGACCTCAGAGCAGTTAAATCTATTGGAAAAGAAGTTCTTCGAAGTTCAAGAAGTTGCTTCCCAGTATGGTATTAAAGAAATATATGTGTATGGAATAGATGAAGCCAAAGGAGAGCGTCTCTCCAAGCAAAAAGATGCCTGGGAAAGAATTCAGTCAATTGGTGGTAAAAACTTTGTAGCTGGATATGAAGGAACTTTTGAAGTTATGGGTGATAGGCTCGATTTGATGGTTTTTGCAAGGTCACCTCTTGAAGAAGAAGCGTATAAATTTCATTCTATTGGAAAACAAATATTCAACTATGCAAATCCTCAAGTTGGCGTAGAGAGCCCATATATATTCAGGAAAAATTACGGGGTTCAGATTTGGGCATCCGGGTTTGACGGAGCGATGCTTTATGCATACCAGCATTTTATGGGTGACGGGTGGAATGACTTTGATCATCCGATGTATCGAGATCATAACTTCGTATACTCGGCATCAAATACCAATATAAGAACCCTAGCTTGGGAGGGATTCAGAGCTGGTGTTGATGATGTTCGGTATATTACTTTATTGGAAGCAAAGATCATGCAAGCAAGTGGTGCGCAGAAAAAAATAGCTTTGGAAGCCAAGTCCTATTTGCAAAGGAAGAAGGACCAAATAAACTCATATAACGAGCGTGGAGCATATACGAAATCGTTTTATCTGGATTTAGACAAATTTAGAGCAGACGTTGCTAACTACATAATTCAGCTAAGTGATAAGTGATGCAGCAGTCACTTCAAGGAACATACCCTGTGACTCGGCGATATGGATGGAGACCAGTTGAGCTTCTTCTATCGTCGTTTGCTCTGATAGTTGGTTCGTTTCTATTATCAAAGGCTAACGATACCTATCTGGCTTTCATCGGGGTGATGGTTTTCATACTTCTGCTGTTCATGGTTGATATGCTTCTTAAAGGTGATACCATTGAGCAACGAGCGATGCTGCTGAGTTATTCCTCCTGTATCCTAGTGGCTGGGCTATCACAATGGTATTCACTCGAGGAATTTAAAGTAATAGTATCGACGCTTGATTCCATTAAATTCTACGACCTTATTCACAATCCACAAGTTACCACAATCGAAGAGCTTTCAAAGTTTGTTAACTCTCCTTTAGCAGTTTTTATATGGCAAAAATTTTATCATCTCATCGACGCTATAGGCGGTGAGGGTAGGGCTTGGTTAGCGGTCTGTATTAACAGTGCAATAATTGGCTTGTCATCTGCACTGACCGTGAAGTGCTCGAGAATTATCTTCCCCTACAATTCATCCAGTTGGATTGCCGTGGGCACGTTGGCTCCGCTATGTGGTTTGAATCTACTTTTTGGATCACTCATATTGAGAGACTGTTTTGCTCTGTTCTTTAATATCGTTATTTTTTATTGGTTGCTACGCGTTTACACTTATAAAGGAATGCAGGATTGGGTGCTGGCTGCGATTTTTATCGTTCTGGCCACCTTTGCAATGACCGGTATACGTGAAAGTTCGCTAATCCTTTGCGCCGTTGTAGTGTGTTTGGCAGTGTTTTCATGGGTCGTGTCGACACGGATTTCCCCAGCAAAAATTATTCTTATTCTCCTGATGTTTGCCGCAATACTAGCGCTTTATCGATATGTAGCCAGTGGCGTCAGTACGGCTTTGTTAGCATTCAGCGATGGCAGTGATCAATATACCCGGGGAGCAGCATATGCAGCAAGAAAGTCCTCGCTCGGCGTCAATTTGATCGTTAATCAACCATTCTATATAAAGATTTTTGTAGCCCCTATCTATGTCTATCTATTCCCTATACCTGCCTGGGGGTTTTTTCAGTTAGGTTTAACCCCTTACTACATCATTAGGGGCATCCAAGCGATTTTTGCGATTGTTTTTCTTCCTCAGCTCGCTATGGCAATTGTTCAGATGACTAAGCGTTTCGTTAAACAACGAAGAGCAGTTAAGCCGACAGAACTATTCCTGATTTTGTATTTTCTGACAATGAGCGTTATGGTCGCGATGACGACAATGGAGAGTCGGCATTATGGGCAGTTTATCTTTGCACTTATTCTCATTATCGCATCAGTGAGCCCTAGAGGGATCAAGAACAAACGCTCTCTTCGATTTTATCGAACCCTATGTTACTCGGGATGTGTATTACTACATGCTGTCTGGGTAGTTTTAAGGTATTTGTGATAGCATCTAAACTTGTCTTCTTTGCCGGCAACTTTGCCACACGTTTTGCTGCGACATTGATGGCATTTATGCTTCTGAAGCTCTATGGTGTCGAAGCAACAGGAACCTTCTCCTACATACTTAGCATGGTAAGTCTCTTAGTACCTGTCGCTGAGTTCGGAATGGGCCATACCTATCTTGTAGCTAGTTTAAAAGGTGAATTCTCAGAACATGCCTTACTTTTTGTAAGGGTCACAACTAGCTTGATACTGCTAGGTGGATTGATCGTCGCTATCATACCTTTGATGGAGATAGGTAGTTCATTACTCATTGTGAGTCTGCTATCTATTGGCTTTTTGTGCGTGAACGCACTGGCTACTTACTATATAGGCAATGAGCAGTATCAAAAGTCAGCAGCCGTCAAGTTCTTTTTCGCATTAATTGGGTTTGCGATAGTCCTCGCCTGTTGGAAAGTTGAGTATGATTTTGAGCGCTTCTTTGTAATTTATGCCATAGCGGGTTTTCTATATGTATGTCTATGGGCACTGCCTTTAATCATTAAGGGCTATCTGCATCTGGCGCAGAGTTTCAGGGTTTTGCTTTCGGCCTTGATGACCGATAGTTACCAGTTTTTTCTGTCCAGTATTGTTCTGGCGCTATCGATGAGCTTGCCGCTCATTATTCTAGAGGCAATCTCTGGCGCGGAAGAATTGGGAGAGTTTTCAGTAGCGTTTCGTATTGTCGCGGTCTTCTTCACACTCTATTCGATAGCGTCTCAAATCGCATTTTTTGAGCTCTTGAAAAGTTCTGGTTCTGATAAACAGCTCATTGCTCAAATAATATTATTTCTTCTCATAGGTCTTTCTGCGACTATTTTCTTAGGTTTTTTGCCAGCAGATCTTCTCGCATCAATATTTTTGTTATCGACCGATAGTGCTCAGCGGATAATAGCAACACTGCAGTCTCTGAAGTATATATTGTTACTGCAGGCATTGAACCTTCCACTCGGTCAGTACTTGGCTTCAAAAAAGTTGGTCAATTATAGACTCGTATCACAGTTGGTTGCAATTTTATTAGCAGTAGTCTTTGCTATCATGTTTTATGATCATGAAGCTCGCGCATCAAGCCAGATTGTTGTAGCTATTATCTTGAATGAGGTCATATTACTCGTCTTATTACTGGCGTGTGTCTTCAAGAATAAAGTCAGAACAACAGGACTAGATTATTAATATTCTTTTAATTAATGGTTGGTCGGATGACAACAAAGGAGATTCAGCCATTGTTCAGGGTTTGATGAAGGCATTCAGGTCTACAGATCATGAATGCCGGTTTAAGATCAATTCCTCACTTGACCTACTCAATGAAAATGACAAGGAATATCACTATCGTTTTTTCGGTGAATATGATTTTGACGAAATTACCACATCCCCAATTATTCGAAGTGGGCCAAGGGTTAAGAAGTACCTATCAGTGTTGATATGTCTTTTAGTATCTGCGTTACCGGTCGCTCTTAGACTCATCTGGTTCCAGCGGCTTTTAGTTAGTTTTGGTGGGAAATCATATGTGGATGCTTTTCATAATTATGAAAACTCAGATGTCGTAGTGAGCAAAGGTGGGCATATTCTTGTTTCAATGGGCGGAGTCTCAGGTTTTATGACTCTGGTTATCAATATAATGCCTATGATCATTGGCCTAGCGTTCAAGAAGAAGGTTGTTATTTATGGACAGTCGATCGGTCCTTTTGTTGGTTGGTCATCTAATCTACTAGCCAAAATCATACTTAAGAAAATAGACACGGTCATTGTCCGCGAAGAGAAATCATATGATTATGTTAAAGAGCTGACAGGAATGGATAAGAATCTATGCTTGGGCTGGGATACTGCTTTTGCGATTGAAGGCGGAAACTCTAATCCTCTAGGTTTATCTGTAAAGTATGCTGTTATTACTGTAAGACGGTGGAATTTCCCTGAGAGAAAAGAAAGTTCGGAAGAACTAATGGGTAAATATGTTAATAGCATAATTGCAGCAGCCAGATTTATCAATGTCAAGTATGGTCTGCTACCTGTTTTCGTACCACAGGTTGTCGGTCCGACGAAGCTTGAAAACGACCTAACACTGATAGATGAAATCGAGAAAAGGACTGTAGGAGTTTTTGAATTTATCGCGGTCAAAGAAGATTTTTCCGTACAACAATTAGCGGAGATTTATGGCCATGCTGAAATATTGCTAGGAACTCGTTTTCACTCTGTTATTCTCTCTTTAGCGTCAGGTACCCCTAGTCTCGCTATCTCTTATTATGGATACAAAACAAAGGGTATTATGGAGATGATGGAGTTAGATAAATATGTATTTGACATCTATCATTTTGAGAATATTGAATCAGTGATTGACGACTTTATGGATGATCTTCCTAGGCTAAAGAAGCTGCTTCCTGAGAAAATCACTGAGATCAGAGAAGATATCAACCGCCAAGCTTCTCAGATACTTCTGTCGATTTAATTGAGGTAAGAGGAATAATGAAAGTACTTTTCTTTTTAGGCTCGTTAAGGATGGGAGGCGCAGAGAATGTAGCTACTTTGCTATGCGAAACATTTCAACGCAATCTCGGATGGTATGTTGCTCTGGTTACTGGTGAATCTGAGGAAACAGACTTTTACAAGCCTGAGTGTACATCGAGAGTATCGTTGGACTATGATTATTCGACAGATGCCTCTCTCAAAGAGCAGTGGCATAGGCTAAGGAAATTTAGAACAGTGGTAAAGCAAGAGAGCCCTGATCTGGTAGTTCTTTTTTGTACACCTGCTTGCCTGAGGGGGCTGCTGGCTGTCATTGGGCTAGAATGCAAGACAATAGCCTGTGAACATAGTAACTATTTTCTATTAGAAAATCCTATCAAAAGGCTGTTTAGAAACTGGGTGTACATGCTCGCATCCAAAGTTTTTTTACTGACCGAACGAGATGTTGAGAACTATCCATTCTATCTGAGACGGAAGATATTCGTGATGAAAAATCCGCTTGGGATGAGTGGAGAGAAAATAAGCAGAAAATTTAACAATAAGTTGCTGGCTGTTGGTAGACTTAATCATCATAAAGGATATGATTTATTACTGAGGAATTTCTCTAAACTCGATAATAAATTTACTCTAACAATAGTAGGGGATGGTAAGCTCAGGGAGGAATTAATAATGCTAGCCACGGAGTTGGGTGTTAAAGATCGAGTTTTTTTTGCTGGTGCGTCCAAGGATGTAAGTCGTTACTACAGAGAAGCTTCTTTACTCGTGCTGACCTCTCGCAGAGAAGGTTTGCCCATGGTGATTTGTGAGGCCAATGCCTTTGGTCTTCCAGTTGTTAGTTACGACTGCGAGACTGGGCCAAGAGAAATGATTGTTGATGGAGAAAATGGATTTGTTGTAGAGAACGGTGATTCTGAGTCATTTAATAGCTTGATTGAGAGAATCTCTGGCGATGCAAGTCTATATGCAAAAATGAGTGTACATGCTAAAGAGCGTGCCGGCAGTTATTCGATCGATAAGATTGTTGGTCAATGGAGAGATAGTGTTGCTTCCTTGGGGCTAGATGTTTAGTTCATGCTGATCGTTGAAGATATTTGTAGTGATTAAGCCTTGCTTATTTAATTTAGAATATACCAGGGTTTTGTTTGGATGGAGAATAATTCAGAAAAGCGCCTGAGAGTGGCACTCGTTGGTGCCTACCCCCCGCCGACAGGTGGGAGCAGTGTACATATAAAGCGGTTGAGGCGAATGTTACTTGATGCTGGTCACGAAGTGATCGTCATTGATTTCTATTCCAAGCGGAGCGAAGAGCGTACTCAACAGCTCATATTTGGTCTCGCCCCTCTTGGTATTTTTTCCCTTTTGGAGTATCGGTGTTTGCTGCGAGAATTCAATGTGAATGTCGTTCACACCCATATATCTGCGATGAGACGCTTTATATACATTGGGCGTATTTTATCAATATTGTCCCCTCGACGGGCACGACAGTGTGTAACAATTCATTCGGGTAGCTTTCCGTCTTTCTTCACTAGCCTCAGCAGGGTTAAGCAGTTCTTGGTTGTGTCGATGCTCAAATCTTTTGATAGCATCATAACGGTAGGAAAGGGGCAACGAGATATGCTAGCTGCGCGAGGAATAAATGAATCTTCTATGCATGTCATCCCTGCTTATCTGCCTCCAGGAACAGAACAATTTTCTGAGGTGGATAAAATCATGGAATTAGCGCATGCTCAGAATAAGAAGGTGATTGTTTCTTCAGGGTATGGCTTGCCCTTATATGGCTACGAAAAACTGATTGCTGCCATAGATTGTGATCCAGAGCTCTGGCAGCAGCTTCTTCTCGTTGTTTGCCTTTATAACACCTACGATGAGGAATATGTTTCGGAGATCCGAGAAACTATGGATGCACGTGGTCAGAATGTTATATTTCGAGATCTTAGTTCTGAACAGTTTGCCTATCTGTTAGAAAGGTCGGATGTTTATGTCCGTGGAACAGATAGGGATGGCGATGCTGTTGCAATAAGGGAGGCGAATTTTTTTGGTTTACAGGTTGTTGCTAGTGATGTCGTGAAGCGGCCAGAATACTGCATTCTTTTTGATAGAGATGATGCCGCCGCATTTTCTGGTGCACTAAGGCGGTCTTTAGTCGAAACCTCGTTAGCAGAAAACTGGGGAGATAACTTTAAGAAACTTGAGTGTTTGTATGCATCATGCCAAAAGACATTTCTAATTAAATTTAGGTAAGCACGTCACCCACCGCACAAATACTCGTCAGATTTTATCCGGAAAACATTGTTTTAATGTGAGTATGTAGCACCTGATGATGTCGATACCCTTGCGATGGCCGAGGCCTCCAAGGTCTATGCAACAAACTATATTACCTTCGCGCATATTCATCCCTTTGCAGACGGTAATGGCAGAATTGCGAGGTTGGTGAGTAATATCTCGTTATTGCGCCATGGCTTGCCGCCATTGGTCATCGATCGCAACCGTTGCTGTAATACATTCGGTTACTTGCAGATTATTAGTCAGTACTCGGCCCATTGACCAAACAATACGCCATCGAAAACAGTCTCCGGCCTGATGCTGAGCTTTTGCAGCCATGTATTAAATTCTGCGAGCAGAACTATGCGCTGACATATGCCGTTCTTGATAGGGCAGGGAGTCGTTTGACTCAATGAACCGAAATTTAAAGAATCATTTTTTTCTTTTAACGCTGATAAACTCATCGATTAATAACCACGCTGGATGGATAGATATCGGTTGACTATCTTAGTTAAGAAAGCTATTTCTAGCGATCAATAAAAGATATTTTATGGATACTAAAAGCGTCTCATCAACTGAGTTTCAAAACCGTGCTGGTCAGTATTTGGATGAATCTGGAAAATCACCAGTGTTTATCACTCGTTACTATAGTCCCGTTAGGGTTTTATTTGATATCGACGAATACAATCGACTTAAGCAATACGATACACGCCAGGCTTTTTACCCGCACGAATTACCCGAGGACATGAAAACCGAGCTTGAAAGCGGCTATCAGGGCGAAGCCACTCCAGACCTTGACCATTTGCTGCGTTAAACCGTGGCGTTCGAGCCAAAACCGGGATTGGTTATCCGGTACGACTTTCTCTGGAAAGAAGAAGCCAGACCCGGCCAGGAGTATGGTCGCAAAGATCGGCTCTGCGCTATCATTTTAGTCCTAAAGCCTAAAGAAGACGGCAGCAGGAACGTATTTTTATGTCCCATTACTCATTCATCACCAGCTGTAGGTGAGAGTGCCGTCGAAATTCCTCTAAAAGTTGCGTAGCATTTACAGCTCGATGATGATCGCTGTTGGATCAAAACGCACGAGGTGAATATGGCGTAATGGAATGACGGAGGGGGTGCGGGAGTGACGAACAGATGCGGGAATGACGGTTGGTCATTCGCTATCTAATCGGCCGTATTTTAACTATAATGGCCGTATATGTGCTCAAAACCTATCAAAACGGCCGTATTTAACTATCTTTCAGAGGATCAATCTGATATTTGGGGAAATGCAGGTCTGTCACTGCCCGAGTTGAAGCTGCGTTTGGAATCCGCTGAACTGCCCGTTGCGGAGCGGACTTTACGCCGTTGGCTGCATGAGTGGTGCAATGCCGGTTGGTTGTTAAAGAAGGGGCGAAAGCGCGGCACGCGTTATCATCCCGTTAAAGCGGGTGATAATTCATTAGAGCCGGGTTTTTTATCGGCGGTTGAACCAGCCAGGCGGCACGTGGTGTTATCACAACTGCGCAACCTCTGGACGCACCATTCAACCGCGATTGAAGGCAATACACTTACCCTGGGTGACACTTATTCTGTGCTGGAGTTAGGTTTAACCGTTGGCGGTAAGCCCTTGCGCGAGCATCATGAAGTTGTCGGTCACGCACGAGCGATTGATTTACTTTATGCCATGCTAACCCGCCCAATGAATAAAGACGATTTGTTCGCTTTACACCGCGCGGTTCAGAAAGAAATCGTTGGCGATATACTGAATCCCGTTGGTGCATGGAAGCGTGAGCCAAATTATGCATCGTCTTTAACCAGTCATGATGAGCAGGTGACGATTGAGTATGCAGTACCTGATGATGTCGATGTGTTAATGGAGGCATGGCTAGCTGCTATCAATCAATATCAACGACAGGAGAGGGGGGACGTAGGCTATTCCCTCGCTATGGACGAGGCCTCCAGGGTTTATGCAATAAACCATATTGCTTTTGCGCATATTCATCCCTTTGCGGATGGTAATGGTAGAATGGCAAGGTTGGTGAGTAATATCCCGTTATTGCGCCATGGCTTGCCGCCATTGGTCATTGATCGAAGCCGTCGCCGTGAATACATTCAGTTGCTGGCAGATTATCAGTCAACACTCGGCCCACTGACAAAACAACACGCTATCGAAAACAGCCTCTGGCCTGAAGCAGATCTTTTGCAGCCATTTATTGAATTCTGCGAGCAGAACTATGCGCTGACGCGTGAGATAGTGGAACGGGCAGAGAATAAAGTAGAATAAATTGTTGTTCAATATACACGCATTAAATAACCAATAAATCTTTTAACATGAAACAAATTCTTCAAAACCTTAAAAACGGTGAAACCATTATCGAAGATATGCCTGTTCCAAAAGCCCATCTTGTCATCTCCTAATTCAAAAACAAAAAATATTAAATTCTGCTGGTACCAAATGGATCAAGTTGAGTCGTCGATCCGTAGAGGGCAGCTAAATACTTATGGATTCCCGCTTTCGCGGGAATGACGAACATATGTGGGAATGACGAACATATGTGGGAATGACGGACAAATGCGGGAATGACGAACAGATGCGGGAATGCCGGAGGTTTGGGACAAAGAA
>JBCAUA010060479.1:0-11324 GCA_038406235.1 Peronia verruculata
AATAGCCTGAGTGACGAGAGGTGGTAAATTTGACATCCATATGGAATTCACATGTCTTTGTGAATACAACCCCTCTTAATCTACCATCAGCTCTTTCAAATAATACATATATATGTGAAGAAAGGGTGGAGTTAGGGGAGGGATTAAAAGAAGACATTGTCAGCAAGATTGTCATTCTGGACCTGCACTGTGTCAGTCTGAAGCCAAGGCGGAGTCTCTATGGTCAAAACAACACCCTGAGGCTAAGCAATGGCGCTGGCGATCCAGATTGACAAGCCTGGCAAGGCGCGCCGCAGGGCGTTGTAGCCCTTAGGTTGGGTCGCAGTTCTAGAGTTAAAGAAGGATGAAGCATATTAGTTGGCTACAGAGATCCATTTCGGATTATGCTATCCAGGGTGTGTATAGTGAACAGTAGGTTTCATAGTTTGCAGATTTTCATTATCATCTTGTGTACTAGAACTGTTAGTTAGAGGTGTTTTTGTTTTATCACATTGGACCAATGGAGAACTGAAATTTAAATAAAACTTGATATAGAAATTGGAAAAGAGTGATGGGGTGCTCTAGCAGTAGTGTGATTCCAGTGGTCCAAGTGAAAATTCAGAGATTTCTATTTCTCATCCAAACGCTTGTTCGCACAGGCTGGCCACTGCTATATCCATATTGCTGCACTGATAGCTGAATATCTCAAACGGCGAGGTAAGTGTGCTATACGACATTGCACCTGCAAGTATTGTTTCGTTGTTTTATCTATATCTGACATCTTATGTGTATTAGATTTGTAGTTTTGATGTGTATTTTTGTTGTTGTTGTTTTGATAGGTAATGTTGGCAAGTTCTGTCAACAGTACTTTTGCAAAATAGCAATTTATCCCTCAAGAACTTTTATCTTTCCTGAAGAAGTGGGAGTTTTAATGTCATTACTTTTGTGGTTTTCTTTGTGGTATATGTATATTCTGTATAGCACATGTATATATTTGGGCACTGGAATCGAACAGTGTGAAGGGATCTCTATGACAGATAGCTGGCATACAGAGATATTGGAGGTGTAACGTGGCCAACTCATCTTTTCTTTATACATATTCATCATAGTTTTGTCCTTCTATTTTGTTTATTTTAGGAATGATTTGTCCGCAGTGCTTGGTTTGAACAATTCTTTCTTCATCATTTTTTTTTTTTTGTTTTTTGTTTCTTACATGTATGGTAAAGGTGGTACATTTCCTGTGTAGTTATATATATAAATTGATTAGTGTAAAAATTTAATTAGTGTAAAAATTTAATTAATTAGTTCTTTTAAATTGAACCATGATAAACATATTCTCAACAGGAAAGTTAAAATCTAGTAAGTTAAACAGTACTTTTATGACACTGCATTGTGGATCACAGTGAATGTTATTTTTCTTTTCATATTTTTGTCTCCCTTTAACTTTCCACTAATTGCTTACTTCCCTCTATGTGCCTTATTGATGTGATTTTACTCTTTCAAAAGATTATGTTTTAATAAGGGCATTTTGTACCAAAGGTGTTGAACTTTAGTTAGAAGTTTCCTAGTGGTTGATGACTGTAGAGCATGTCCTCTGTGAAATTGAACAAACATCCTGGCTGAATAATATCCATCTATGTGAACTATCAGCAGGAAAGGGAAATGTGATATCGATGGTCTCGGGCACAAACCATCTAAAAGCACAAAATTTTACAGTAGACGCAATGTGCCGTCGTGAGAGCTTAGAGAACATGATGGATCATGTGTTTGTGGTTATTTTGTGGCATAAAAGTAATGCTTCAAATTCTGGAGTTATATGGTTTGTGCCCGGGACAATCAATATATTTTGAAAAACACAAGCCTAAATTTGTTTACAGCATAAACTCTGAACAGAAGAAACTGTTATGTCAAGTTATCTGTTTTCTAAGTGGCAAACATTTCAAAGGAATTCTAATGTGTCTAAGGCTTATATGTTTGTTGTTAAGAATATTTTTCACTTTTCCTAGCTTAAGGAAAACTTTATTAACTCTGGTCATCTACTATTTGTAGCTATAGAAATTGGACTGGAACACTTTAAGTAATGTCCTCATTTCTTTCGGGTTAAGTGAATGTGATTGATAAACAGAGATGAATTGTATGCAAAATCTGTAAGTAATGGATTGATAACTCTGTGTCTTTGCATCCCCTGGAAGTTAAAATTACACAGCAAAGTATGTATGATGAAAGTATGGCATTGTTTCAGATCAATGCTTTTTGTGTTTTTTTGTGTTTTTTTTTCCCAAAGTGAGGCATTCATTTGACATAGTTTCCTTATTGTCTTTAATGTCATTGTTTATTTTTTAAGCTTTTATCAAATACTGATAACTGTCTTGCAGCACTTTAACTTTGTATTGGGTAGTCAATGTTCTGGTATTATGTAGTATTTAGCGCATGTATTATCTCTTCTTTTTCTGTGTCCTATTGTCATACGTATCTGTTCATTGACATCAACGTAGCATTCAAGGCAAAGTTTGATTTGTCAAGGTCTTTTTTTTTTTAATGAAAAGTGAAAAAAAAAATGTGTATGTGCATCACTGGAGAGAGATGACATTTTGCAGTAACCTTGTGCTTTACATTTTTTTTTTGTTTGTTGTTGTTTTTTTTATTTAGAATGATATAATTTTTTTGTTTTGAAATCATTTTCTCTTTTTTTTTTTTCTTTTTCTTATAGATAAATTATCATAAAGCAAGAATGAAATGAATAAATTCATTGATTTTGTCCGCATTGCTGATCTCTGAATAATGAAAGAAAATAAAGAGTAGGGTACATTTTTGAGAATATTTAACATCAAGCCTTTGTTTGTTTACCTGAATGCAGTCATATGTGATTTATAGGTGTCTTTCCTTACTATTTCTTAATTTTGTTTGCAGTAGATTTCAGTTTATATTGGTGAACATTAATGACATACTTAGTATATCTTATCTACTATGATGACCAAGTGCATATTTCTAAGTTTGAGGTTTTAAAACATCATCTGACTGTATATTTTGGGACTTTTCCCATTGTGTTTTGTTTAGGAGAAAAAAAAGTGATTATAATAAATGCCATCCTGAATTTGCTGATGATTTTAATAGCTGTATAACTATAAGGAAGTAGATATGAGGATGTAGACTGTGGTTACTATGTGTGAAATTAAAAAAACAACAAAAAAACACGACATATTCTGAACTCAGTGGCGCATGATATATGATCACACATATGTATATTGTAAATATTTGGATTATCTAGATGTGGGAGTATTATCAGATTAATATTTAATACAAAGCAGATGTTTTTTTAAATTTCTTTTTTTTCCCTTCCAGCATGTAGGTAGACAGACAGTCTCTAACTCTGATATAAACATAGAAAGTAATCCAAGCATTACACATGCTTTTCCATGAAGAGAGAAAAAATATGGTCGGAAGCAGTCACTTCATACAGTTATTTTTAGCAGTAATATAATGCATGATGAAAAGGACAGAGGCTGAACTGACAACTAAAAACACAAATTGGGTTTACTCTAGGAAATTAATGGTGATTTCTGCACAGGGCTCCAAGATATTGGTTTCATACACACACTCATCACAGTCATGTAATATGAAGCCATATGTGGGGATTGGCAAAGGCTTTTTTTTTTTTTTCAAGCTTGTCTCATTTTTCAATTCCATACTGTGGGAAAAGTTGGAAAAAGCAGTGTATCTGCAAATTTACTTTTCTGCTGGACTTGCAGTAAAATTCTAATTTTCTTCTATTGCCTTTTGCAGGGAGTTATCCTCAGGGTTGCTCCTCCTTTGGTTTCATTTCTCCTAACATTGTGGTGGAGGAGGCAGGGATCAAAGATGACAGTGGCATGCAAGATGTCCAATACACAGAGGTACAAGGGAAAATTCACGAAGAGTCTATTGCCTTTGAATTAGACAAATAAGCAAAGTTTGCCCGAGATGAATAATTTGGCAAGATACAGTTAGATATAATTTGAAAAAACTCTATAGTTTTATCGTTCTAAAGCATATAATACTGCATTTTCATTCTTATAGCCAAACAGAAGAAGAATATATTATAAAGCCTTCAGGTTGAAATTTTGTTTCAAATTGAGTGACTTTTTGTTTCAAATTGTGTTACTTTTTTTTTTTTTTTTAGTTGCACACTGCAGTTTGAAGTGTTGTGAAAGCAATTTTTTTTTATCCTCTCAGGAAACTTTAGTAGAATTCCTAGAAAAAGGAGCAGAGTACTTGGAAAAGGCCCAGCGCTTTGAGCTCCTTGGGGATTTGTACAAGTTGATCATTCCTATTTATGAAAAGCGGAGAAATTTTCAGGTAAGCAGTTTTCCTTTTGTTTTCTTTGTTAGTTTCTAGTGCAGTTGTCTAGAGCAGTGTACTCGTGATCTCTTGGCCAAAAGCTTGGAATCCATGCAACTTCCTAGTATCAGCAGCTTGATTTACATTTTGCTTTTTGTGATGGAGAGGGAAAGAACCATTGAACAAAAAATTTATTCCAGAATCCTGTAATCAGTTGTTGGCAAACTAAATCACAACATAGACCCAACTTTAATTCACAAAACGAACATGATTATTCTCACATTAATATCAGCATAGATTTTAACAGCTATTCAGCCCAACTAGGAAGATTTTATCCCAAGCCACTTCTTGTAAGATCATGTGACTCAGTTTTGCACATGGCAGCTGCTACTGACATGATCAGCATATTTGACGTACCTCCTAAAAATTTGAGGCAAGGTTAGAACTGCATCTGAAGTTATTGTATAAGTAGTTTAGAACAACTACTTCTCTGTGTGAGTTCTTCATGAAATGAATACTCTTCATTAATTGTATGGAGTTTTCTTTAGCCGATTGCAAAGAAGGTACCATTTTGAGAAACCTCTGTTGTATTCAAGAGAAACAATTTTTAGATGATAGCAGACAATAGTCATTCACATGAATAATCATTGTTTAATTCTGTGGTCATTGCAGAAACTGGAGAGCAGCTACATGTATCTCTCTCAAGCTTATGGAAATGTCATCAGTGTGATGAGAACTGGCAAGAGACTTCTAGGCAAATATTATATGGTCACTTTGTATGGTCAGGTCAGTCAGATTTACAATAGTATTACCTGCACCGTTTATTCAGTCATTTAAAAGATAGACCAGATTCAGACCCAGATTTCAGGTGGTAAGACCATACTTGGATCCTGTCTGAGAAAGTGCAACAACCCTATTTTCAGTTTACATTTGTAAAAAATCTATGCAGTAAAAGGAAATAAAACAAATGCAGAAATTCTAACTGAACATTTGTTATATCATCATTGTCATATCACAGTTGCCCAGGTCATTTTGGTGGCATTGAGTTCAACATCCTGTGTCAAGCTTATGGACCATTGATGTTATGATGAAAAAATCCAAAAGTTTATTTCCGATAGGAAATAAGCCTGAGTTGATTTTTTTTTTTTTTTTACTAACATTTGATTGAGGTGAAATAAGTGTGTTGAGTATTCTCCAAACCATTAACTTAGGCACTTGTTCTGAAGCCGGAGAGTGTGATTATCATCCATAGTTACATTCTTTTTTTACATGAGAATTAGCCATATGTTGATTTTCTCAGAAAGAATTAATGAGCTGGATTTTAGATCTATACTAGATCTAGATCTAGAGGTTAACTGTTTCTTACTAACAAATGAATCTCTACTGGTCTACAGGCTGAATCATTTTGATCTTGCTTCTTGTTTCATTTTGAATATTGAATGAATGATACCCCTTTGTGAGAATAATGACAAAAATTAGTAAACAAAAACATGAAAGAAGACTTTTTATTTCAGAGACTTGAATGATTTTCTTTGTTGTTATGAAGACCAACAGCACTCTAAATTGATGCTCGGTGAATCAAGATAAACAGAAAAAAATAGAATTGAGAGACTGCTGCATTGAAAAGTGGTAAAAGTTTAGATGAGCACTGGGAGGGAGAAACATTGACTATAAAGAGGTTTGGTTGTGAATGTCAGTCCTCTCAAGTTTCTTGTGTGTTTATGGACAGACCTACTTTGAAGATGAGGACAAGAAAGAGTACATCTACAAAGAGCCCAAAGTGACAAGCCTTACAGAGATTAGAGAACGGCTCTATAAACTTTTCAGTGAAAAGTTTGGCAGAGAGAATGTGCAGATGATCAATGATTCCAAAAAGGTAGGTAAAAGTTCAAATATCACAATGGAATGCTTAATTATGAGAGGTATACATTTTACATGCTCAGACTATCCGTGTTCTACTAGTCCTAGTGAGCTGAAAATTTTACATCTTCCTGAAGTGCACTCTAATATGGTTAGAATGAAATTTGCAGGGAATGGAAATCATTTCATTCTATGCTAGTTTGTTATATCCGAAGGGGTTAAATTGAAACAGGGATGCAAGTTTAATTATCAAATTACCTCCCCTGATTGAAGGACAGTGCGACCGCACTACAGCCTTATGTTTCAAAGCCACTTCTTTTTCATTTTTGTTGTTCTTGTTGTTGTAGGTGTACATGATGGTAGCTGTCATGTTGTTATTTTTCCGACCTTTTTTTTTTTTTTCAAATTCTTCAAGATTGTAAACAATGTGGAGTTTGGAATGGCATACTTTCTGCAAATGTCTGACTTTTTCATTAAACTTTCATCAACTTCACAAATCAGTGTCCTTTTGAACCCTGTTCTACTATGTTTTGACATGTTTAGTTTCAATGAATTCATCATTGATTGCCAGCCTAGATTTAAAACAGCTTTATAGTCTATTTGAAGCTCACAATTTTCAATATGAAACTGAAAAATGCCTGTCGACTTCTCAAAACTGGCTTTCAAGAAACACTGACAAGCACAACCGGTTTGACTGACCAAATTTCTGCAAGTGGAAGTGTGTATAGTGTATGATTGAAAAATCAAAGGCCAGGCCATCCTCTGATATGGTTTACGATGTATCTGAGCCTAAGGGGTAGTTATCCGGGCTGAATCTTCTGACATCATTGTTGTGTGACTATTAATAATGATGAAATCGTAATAGCACCACACATGTGCATAATGCGTGACACCTTCTCGAATACTCGATTGGGGCCACGAGCGACAGGAGAGGTGTGAAACAGTAGACTGGTGCATGATTTCTACATGCTTGCACATCAGGCCTTACCTGTCTTGTGTCATACTGCTGGGCAGTGGACCTACTGTACATTGCAGGCGCCTGTATCAGTACTTGACGTGCTCACGGATGATTTCTTTGTCAGGGCGTGTTGTGTCATACTGTAGGGGCAGTACAGCACATAGTGGGACCACTACTTGAAGCGCTCACGGACAGTTTGTTTGTTGGAGAAAGCTGATCCGGCTTGGTCTAAAGAAAAATACCATCGGAGAAACGAAGACCGTTCATTACAAGTGTGGTTTTCATATCAGCCCATCGTTTTATTTCTTTGTAAGCATAACAAATTACACAGCTAAAAAAGCTGTTCCCAAAGATTCTTAGTAACCAATCAAGTGTGTACTCTCATTAACATTAATGCTTGACTGCATCCTCCTAAACCAAGAGACAAAGGATTGACTCCATTCCTCTGCAGCTGTCCCCTCAATTATTTTGGTGAACTGACGGGAATAAGTAAAAGTCACAAGAAGCTAGGTATAGGGCAAGAGTGGGAAATATTTTATGTTTTCTCTTTCCAAATTCACTCACCTCTGCAGCCTAAGCACTCGAATGCCTGTCCAAGGATGTTTTTGTGTCCACTTGTGGAAGGCCTTTGGTAGATAGTTGTTGGTATAACATAGGGCATTTACAGTCCTTTGTTCTTCTACAGGAATTATGATAGTATGGACGCATTTTCCAAAAGAAAACAGGACCATCATTTTACTCTCAGTCAACATATGGGGTACCCACCAGACACAGATTTGTAAATACTTGATTTGGCAGACTCTCTAAATGTTGCTGTTAGCTGATCCAGACATTCCATAGCTCTCTGAAATCATACAAAATCACAGCTCTAAATCACAAGGATTGTAGCTCTATTTTGGCTGCGAAGGTGGTCTTACCTCACCTCCCACTTCTGGTCATAAAACATGTCATTTCTCTTTTTTTTAAATTTTGGAAACAATTTTCCTCGTCATAATGCATTTATGCGCACTCCTGCCAAATTTGAAGCCAAGAGGACCAATTAAAATAAGTTAGTCCACGCATATAGAAGGTATATCTTGTATTAATTATTTCTTTGAAAATCGTGTATCTTTGTGGTTATATGTGTTGACGTTCAGGCTGTGATAACATTCTGATTATCCAAAGACATTTGTGGTTTACTGTCATAGGATCTTTAGCATTCACTTTGAGTACATTGAGAACTTCAGTTCGCCATAAGATCATTGCCTCCCATAATTCTGAGATTTTTGTAATGCACAGCTTATCAGCTATTTAAAAAAAAAAAAAGTGAAATAGATAATGTTTCAGAATAATATCAGAAGCTTTTAGATTTTGTTTGTTTATGACAGATGTCGCCAAGTGATCTTGATCCCAAGTATGCCTATATCCAAGTGATCTATGTTACTCCATATTTTGATGAGAAAGAATCAACCAACCGTGTGACGGATTATGAAAGAAACAATAACATTCGTAATTTTATGTACGAGCTTCCATTCACAAGATCAGGCAAAGAGCATGGAAGTATTGAAGAACAACATAAACGACGCTTCATCATAACCAGTAAGTTAACCCTCATACTTGAAAACATTTGGCTGAATGTGTTACTGTCTTTGCAACTGTAGCCTTAGAAACTCCTTTTTTTTTTTTTTTTGCAGGAAAGAGGAACAATGTCATAATTGTTATGGCAGTTATGCCTGACATTGGAAGGTTGTTGATGATAATACATTATTCAGCATTATTAGTTGTAATTATCATCCTGTTCTGATTTCAGTTTTCTGTTATATATTGTAGATTATTACAATTTTTACTACAACAAATTGACTACAAATGGTTTCAAATAATCCACTCTAATAACTACAAATTTGCTCAGACCCAGTGCATATTCTGTCTGTTGAGGCTCTGCTTGAAAATATGTTGATGTAGGTATCAGAATCTGCACAAATTTTTCAAAAATTATAAAAATGAGTATTATGTCATGTCAAACAGGAGACTGAACAGACAGTGTATGGAAACTGTCTATGACAGTATATCATACAATCATTAATGTCACAAATAGGTATCTCTTGAATATAAACATTATATACAGCATTTTCCTTTCATTGCAGCCACACATTCATTTCCCTATGTGAAGAAAAGGATTGAGGTGAAGGACGGTGGCAGGAAAGAGATTGTGCTGACTCCCATTGAGGTGGCCATTGATGAAATGCAGGCCAAAGTTACAGATCTGAGAGAGGTTGTAAACAGTCCAGTACCAGACATGAAACGGTTACAACTCAAACTTTCAGGAGGTGTCAGCACACAGGTGAGAAATTGGGAAATTTAGAGTTGGATAATACCACTGGTGGTGTTTCCTGGAAGTCATTTTGGAAACTGGGGGGGGAGATGATTTCAATCATTACCATCGAATTCGGCATGGTCAAATGGGGGGAGAGGAATTGAAATCACTCTTTGTTGCCATGGCAATGACCGCCAGCTTGGATTTTGCTATGCAATATTGTGTAACTTTACCTTCGGTAGGCTCTGAACTTTACAGGCCAATGTGCTTGTAATTTTGCGTACATATTTTTCCATTCCATATCTAAATTTTGTCGGAACAGATTTTTGATAAAGTGCTTAATTTTTATTCTACAACTTTTTCAATTTGGTATGTGAAAAGGTCACCGATTTTTTGAAAATTTGACCCCAAAATCTCAAATTTATCAAAAACTTAAAATGATATCAAAAATCCCTCCTGACATAATTTAGATATTGTTTGATCTATATTTATGCCAAATTTCATGGCAAAAAGAAGATAGCACAAATTTATGCTAAAAAAATGCATTTTGAGAAAAATGCTTTTAAATTTTTTTTCGCTGAAAAGACAGCCATAAAGAGCTTTTGATCGGGCTATCAACCTCAAAACTTGTATACCTACTAAACCTCTTTCCATGATTTCTATGCCTTTATTTGGCTGCTCCTGTGCCCTTACTCCCATTTTTCCTCCAATTTTGCTTCCCTACCCCCATCAGCAGAAGGGCTTCCATGGAGTCATTTTAGGGTCTAGAGAGGCCGCCATATCTTCCTTGGTCAAAACCAAGAGCGTTTTTACCCTTCCTCTGACAGATAATTCACTATTACACTCTGAAAAAGCAGAAACATTGTATATTTCACCCTCATAAGGCCGTGGGAAGTCTAGTTCAGAGGCCCAGGTGAACATTTTCACTATTATTCAGTGTGTTCAGCGCCTCAGATGGCATCGGGGCTCCCGATATTGATAAAGGCGATCATAATCAAGTCTCTTCTACGCAATTTTCTCCTTACCCGGCGAAATAGTGATGATCTATCACTGAATAAAGAACTCCAAATGAGCAAGAACCTGGATGGCTGAGGGACAGGTCAACCTTTGCTTGACCACCCTCCCAACACCTTAGAATGGACATATCAACTTTTTGACACCATTTTTACATTCAGCAGAGACCGCACTTTTAAGAGAAAACAGAAACCCAAATTCGAATATTTTGAGCAAAAACCCAATTTCAGGACCCGCCCCCCCCTCCCCCTTAAGAGAGACTGCTGTGAAAAAAAATCGATCCTTTTTGTGTGTGTGTGTTGTTGATTGATTCATGATATGCCGCAAAAAGTCCACAAGATTTTGATGGTCTTACCGATCCTCGAGCCGGTGACAGTTGAGAAGGAATTTGCCCTCTCTCGAGCCGTCTGGCGTACCATTCATGTACACACCAGCTGGGCCGTCCTTCATGTGCTCTGGGGCCGGTTCGATACTGAAACAATGAATGTTAAAAAGTACATTATGTCCGATACCTCAGCTATACTGGAAAACTTGATTATCTTGAACGTACAGAGAGTTGTAAGCGAGCTGCGTGTAGGTCACCTTTTGCTTTTAAAAGAAAGTTTCATTTATCTTATCATTGCTAGAGTCACGTTTGGGACCCGTCAAAAAGGAAGAAATAAAAGAAGGAAATCTTGTGTTTAAGACAAAAAAATAAGGCTGTTGTTAAGGGACCGCACGCCCCCCCCCCCTAATGCTTGGCGCTAAGGGACCGTGCGTGGGGTTTCTACATGTGACTCCCCTTTCATTTTATGTCATTATAAATGTAATGTCAAGCTGCTTGTATGTGACATTTTTTATGTTTATTAAAAGTTAAGGGTATTTTATGTTGGAGAGACAATGACACTGAGACAGAGCAATAAA
>JBCAUA010060490.1:0-11324 GCA_038406235.1 Peronia verruculata
GGGGGGGGGGAAAGGAGGAGAATTAAAATGATGTCCTACAGGACATTGTATTTCGTTGTCTTAACGCTACTCTTGTGATTGGAGAATCTTGTTCACAATGGTATAGTTATCTTGCTCACATATTGTTTATTGTACATGTGACGACACAGATCAAATTTTGATTACTGCAACCCAAAGAACTTTGGCATGTAATGTTTTTGTTTTGTAGCAGAGCTATGGATATAGCAGCTCTCAGTGGCCTGGGGACAAATATGGTCTACCGCAAGGTCGGAAGCAATTTTGAGTCCTGGGGTTGGTTTGTGATAATGTTCGGACAAAGAGATTGGATAAACGTGGGAGAATTTTCATAGCCAAAATTGAAGGATTCTTGGACATGCTTCTGGTCTTTTCTAATTTGATTAAAATGCCCACGCGTTTTTTCATACAGCCCCATCATGGTTGGAATTCCTTATTTTGTTCTAATAATATAAAAGAGGGTAGTCTGTGTTTTTCTGTGTGTATCGCAATAATTCATTTCTGTCGATAGTAACAGTAGCAATGTTTGAGAGGGATCAATCATATTTTAAGTAGTTTTATCATGAACTCTTGGCTTCTTTTAGAGAAAAGATAATTGTCACAGCATGTCCTTGGGAGGGAAAGAAAACCGCTGTGGATTATGGATCTAAAAATGTGCTCAGGGTGGTCTGTGGAGGTATGTATATATTTGTGGACGTCAAAGAGCTTTTTGAAATAGATCAACACAAATTTCATTCCCATTAATTCTAAGCTTATCTAATTCTTATCCTGTTACAATAGTGAACTTAATTATTAATAAAATGAATTGAGATGTGTCAATAGCATGTCACTTCGATATCTGACAGTCTACAGCGAGTGAATTATATGTCTTTTTATATATATATATATTTTCTTCCACAATGATTGCATGGATAAATTTTCGTATCTTGGAGCAAAGGGAGTGTTCATGGCTGTATCCTGGATCTGTAGAAAATGATGGGCTGAAGGTTAAAAATATTGAGAGTTAACACTAGTTCAGTTAGGATACAGATTTCTGATATTTGATTGCTGTTGTATTTTGGGCAACAAATTAAAGGCCCTGCATGCCTCATTAAAGTTTTCCCTCCATGCCTCTGTTCCTTCCCCGCGTAGTACTGAATTATACATGTCGACCATGTTAATGGAAACTAGTGCAGAAGAGCAAGGAACAGTGGCGAGGAGAATTTAGGTTCTTGATATTGGTTAAAAGATGCATTATGTCCTTGCAATACGTTTGTTCGGAAAAAAACAAAACAAAACAAAAAACATGGGGGTTCAAAATTTAATCTATTTCTAGATAGACAGAATAACAACACATCATCAGATATCTACATGTTCCTCCCGTCAACACTGTCTGTGGGTATTTCATTTTAAAGTCTGTCAATCGGTGTTCTTGTTCGGCCCTGTCAGTATTGATCCGATACAGTGCCATCTTATTCTACAGGCATCTGGCCGATCTTTTCTGGCAGTCCTCTTTCGTGATTTATTTCTTCAGGCTACCACTGTAGCCCGATAAGCTCTCTGAAGCAACAATAGATGGGTGTCTGGTATTAGTTAGTCCCTGTGTAAATAACCATAGCAGCAATAAAGGAGAATTTTGTGTAGGCCAAAAGTATCTTTCTACTAGTTGCACTTCTGTCAGGACTTTAAGAGATCTGTTGCTTGAAAGCTCTCTGAACTGCTCTGGTTTGTCTCTATGGTCAGGTGTCTGTGTCCCCATCTTACTGCAGACAAGGCGACTCGGATGCTTATGGCAATCCCCCACGACGACACCGTTTCTGCAGCCATTTTGTCTGAGAGGAAAAATAAAGACTAAAATAGCGAAAAAATGAAAAAGAAAGCAGCAGTTTGAATTATTTATAGTCTAGGTGCTTCAGGAACTATCCATCAATACAGTTTATGGAAGGATCTTCAGTACTGGCAGTGGAGCCCTACAAGTTGAGAACATTAAAAATTTTATACCACCGGTGGGATCTCGGACAGTAGAGGCAAGACTCAGGACGGAAGGCAATATCATATTTTGCCACAAGTGTTCTCTTACTTTTTCTAAATTGAAGTGACATGATACTTTTTTTTAATCGATATGACTGATGCTTTATCCCCTTTGATATGACTGACACTCTTTTCTTCTTCGATATATTTGATACTATCTCTTCTGCTATACGATTTTCAGTGACAGGGTTTTCTTCTTAATGTGACTGATATTCTTTCCTCTTCTGCGTGACGATTTTTTTCATTGATACAACTGATAATTTTTTTTTTCTTCGATGCTTCTGATACTCTTTCTTCTTCGACAAGACCGGCAGTTCTCCCCTTCGTATGACTAAATTTTTTTTCGATACGGCATTGCTTCCTTACCCATCTCGTCTTTTTTGTCCGCCTTCCATAACTCCATATTTTTACTCCCTGACATTTAGCTCCTTGACTTATTATTTTTTTTTCAGTCCGCGCCATCATTAGAAGTTTGGCATGTAAGAGAACCGTATCTTATGTATGAGGCAAATCTCTGGGTGCCGTTGTGACTGTGCCATCTCTGCGTTGTTCTGTGACCGTGCCATGTCTGTTTTGTTGTGTGGCTGTGCCATGTCTGTCTTTTTGTGTGGCCGTGCCATGTCTGCGTTGTTCTGTGACCGTGCCATGTCTGTCTTGTTTTGTGGCTGTGCCATGTCTGTCTTGCTCTGTGACCGTGCCATGTCTGGCTTCTTGTGTGGCTGTGCCATCTCTGCTTTGTTCTGTGACCGTGCCATGTCTGTCTTGTTGTGTGGCTGTGCCATGTCTGTCTTGTTCTGTGACCGTGCCATGTCTGTCTTGTTGTGTGGCTGTGCCATGTCTGTCTTGCTGTGTGGCTGTGCTATGTCTGTCTTGCTGTGTGGCTGTGCCATGTCTCTGTATTGTGTGACTGTGCCATGATGAGTGGCTGGATGCCATGTCGGTATGTTGCAGTAGACTGTGCCATTTGGTTGTGTTTCTGCATGTCTGTGTCATATCGGTGTCCCTGTACTACTGTGTCATCACTGTATCCTGCTATATGACTGTCTTACCAGTTAGTTGATTACAACAACTTGAGCCTTGGCTGATTACAACAATATGAGTCTTGGCTTTGATCTGTTCCTCTATCTTGGCCTATGTCTTCTTAATTCTTTTACGTCATTGTCATCTCACTCGTTGCCTAGCAACTTTCCTCACAGATCCTAAATCACAGTACAGTTTAGGCTATGGTCTAAATCGCCGATTAAAGAGATAAGTCTGCCAAATTGAGTGTAAGCTTCACTACCTTCATTAACCGTACATAGCGATAAGGCTCGAGTTCTGGCATATTACCGTATAAGTAACAGAAGAAACCGAACCAAGATTTTTTAAATTTTTTTAAGCTTACAAGAAGGAAGGCCGTAGAGGGATATTAGCGACTGATGTGATTCTGATGCCAGAGTGTGTTACTAATTACGGGTAACAGACCATCTTCTTAGCTGGGACGGACCGTTCATTCGTCGTGAAATGTGCCCATACATTATGTTGGCAGAGGGTCCACTGATCTAGCTTGAAACATCTTTCTTCAACCACATAATACATCAGTGCACTACTATCGATGTCCAATGCTTTCATAACGATGGTATTGGTAAAGTGCGAGCGCGAACGCTCGCAATCACACACACTCACACAACACCACACACACGGAGAGAGAGAGAGAGAGAGAGAGAAAGAGAGAGAGAGAGAGAGAGAGAGAGGGGCAGACAGATAGACAGACGCCAATGCTCAGAGTAATATGTGGACTGCACATTTATTCTACATCTTATTTAATTCGTTCTCTTTTTTGTTTGACTATAGTACCGGTAGATGACATAGTGTCGCTCCTTCTCTTGCTGATGAGAAAATATTTTGTTTTCCTTGCCAACTGTCGACATCTGACATGCTATATAATAATTTACTTACTTGGCAGTCAGGGTAGGTCAAGCCGCATGTTGAAAGGGACAAGTGTGACTTCCGGGGCCTGGTCATGCATCTTTTATGTCAAATATTTGTTTGTATGTCATGTTGATTATCCTGGGTGTCCTGAGTGACACCGTGCCCACTCACATAGAATTTGACCTCTAGAGATGACCAATACAGGCTGATATCAGTGACCGCGCTAGGGGCAGCTGTGTCTGTGTCTGTGTGTGTGGGGGGGGGGGGGAAGGAGCGATAGAAATGATTACCTGCATTGGCCACTGTGCACCAGTCCGGTGGTTGTAGCATGACCCTAGACAGCATCACTCACTCTGTATCTGTTTGTAAGGTCAGCTAGATATCACTTGAGGCAATTCCTCGTTACACAAAGAGACAGAAAGGAAATGGCTTTTTCGCGACATGGGACATTTTTCAGTGATACCTGACAAAGCTGACAAAGTGATTAATATCAGCATCAAGTGGTGGGATATTGATCTGTACTGAAAAAAAGACATTTTCTCAGTTCCTGCTGGCCTTAGCCAAGTGAAAGGAGAGCGTTGCTGTTGTCGTTTAGAACGGAGCTGGTCAGTTGAATAGGTTATCAGTCGTAGTTTTAAAAAACATTTTTTTTTTTTTTTAGAGTATTTGGATCATTCTAAATATCACACCTGTCCTCCAGAATCCAGCCCACGAGCGTTTTCCTTCCCTCCATTTCCCATTCCTTCTGTCGATTTATTCCTTGGCCAAGGCAGTGGTGAGGTATGCACACCATCCATTTCTGCCTGAGATGTAAATCACGTGTCTTTGTGCTCAAGCGCTCACAATGTCATGCGATCAGGTCATAGAACCAGTGCCTGTGGATTGGCTGTAACCTACACATTATGTCCTTGCCTTGTCTCCATGACAGCATTGTAAGACACCTGCACCTGCTCCCCGTTTCTCGGGACTTATCACAAACAATGATCTATAGCACGACATCGCCACAGCGCTCACTGGCCATGGCATGGGAAGAGTGTGAGGAAGACCAACAACTTTTGGGGTCATTTCTTTTCAGTAAACTTACTTACAATCAGTATGTTTGTCAGCACCCAATAAACACCATTGGAAGCAGGGCCACCAAGGAAAAAAACGGAACTTGAGGTTACATCATGAAGTAATATATATATATGTGTGTGTGTGTGTGTGTGCGTGTGTGTGTGTGTGTGTATGTGTGTGTGAGTGAGAGAGAGAGAGAGAGAAAGAGAGAGAGAGAAAGAGAGAGCCAGACAACACAGAAAGACACACAGAAAGGAAGGGGAGAATGGTAAAACAGAAGAAATAAAACTTTGGCACTGGCAATGGATACTGCGGGTTGAATACATTTGAGTGAATAGCCTAATATTGTGATGTCTAAGTGTATACAGATCAGGATGAATATTTGTTGCAGAATGTTAACTGCTTCTAAGGGACCTCTCGATTTGTCCCACCGTGCCTGTTTTGTTATGCCTTTGAATTTATCAGTGTTGTTTTCTCGGGATCTTTGACCGATGGAGAGGAGAGGAGGGAAGGGAAGGAATGTGAAGAGGCGAATCATGTACTTTACTTAGCTATGTCAAAGGCGCATAGTTAGCTGTTTCAGTCAATATGGTGGATGCGTAAAAAGCCGCACTCTGCATTTGAACCACGTTTGTCATCCTATAGGCTGTAGTAAATTCTTAAAAACTCAGATCTTTAGGCTGATCAACTTCATCAGCGATTACTGTTATGTAATCCTGGTTACCTCATCCTATCATCCGAAATCTTGTCGAGCAAAGACCGATAAGTGGCTGCCACAAGGAAATTATGATCCGGCAGCTAACGGCATCAGGAGTTCATTATTGGCGGGGCACATTCCCCCGCCCCACTCTTGTGTTAGTTCTAGTTGAATTACTGCATATTATATACATGAATATGTCAGAGCCTTACACTATAAGTCGAACCTCTTTGAATGTAATGCAAGCGTCCATTGAATCACTAGAGCACGATAGCAGACCTTCATTTTTTTTTTTCTGTAACGAAAGTTTGTCATTGTTTAGGTTCAGCCATATTTATGGTGTTTAATACGGATAGATACTAAAATTTTAGCTTTACAGCGAGCAACCTTCAAAGACAGGCCTGACACTCTCATGCAGAGAAGAAAGCCCGCCCAGATAGGTTAGTTGTCATATCTAATACACATGGTACCCTCACTGATGTTCCTATCTTTACAAGGAATATTGTTATTGTTACGCTCTTGAATAAAGCTGGACTTGTCGGCCAGCGGCAGGTAAAATCAGCAATATATCTCACATACAATCAAACAAGTATGTCAGAGGTCAGCTATACAGCGCCAACTGTTGCATTTGGTAAACTACATGTTAGACAACCATGAGGTCCCTTGCCTGGCGGTGACAACAACCCTCTCTTCCTGTTACACCCTAACCCTTAGCCTTAACTTCTCAGATCTGACATGTATACTGATTTTGGACACAGGCCATGAAAGTTTGACCGCCAAGGAAAGCACCCATTTTGTGCAACAGATCCGTTGTCGCTCTCTCTCTCTCTCTCTCTGGTGTCACCCATACAAATAGTACCCCTAACGCACTCGTGATATTTTTTAGATAAGTAAAATAATAGATAGTTTGACTAAAGTGCTGAACCGACTTCTACTATAATGTCATATTTCGTGAACTTGGACTGGCTGATGTGTGTCTAACTGTTCTGAAAAGCTGTCAATGTTCCATTCCAGATAAATATCCTTGTCTCCTCATCTGTCCGATCATGATGATTCCATAAAGCTTTCCGTCAGTCTCACTATTTATTTTTGGCTCCTTCTAAATGTTGGGGGTCGCAGTTTAGTGACGGCCGTCATTTTAATGAAGAATGTTGCAGTGGTAATTGTTTGAACATAATCATTAAAGATTTGTATGCCCTCCTCCTCCCCCCCCCCCCTGGCTTTTCTGTGATATGATATACTTCATCCTTTATGAAAGGTCTAAATAGCTTGTCGTGCACTGGTTCCTTAGATCAACTTCGAGAGGTTTCTGTCCGCCAGGTGTTTGGAAAACTCAGTCACCATATCTTTTGCGCTGACCATATTTCATATGGGTAGTAGATCCCCCCGTGAAAACTTTGCACACCATGAGCCAATCAGAGCGTTTAGCACTGAAGAAACCTGAGCTTTCATAGACATCGTGAAGATGCTTTGGTTTAATGCATCTGGATGGAACAGTCGCCAAGAGATTGTTTCCTTGTCGATCACAAATTTATCAAGCCGTAATTGAACGGACTTTTATGATATGTTGCACTTTTTTTTTTAAGTTTTAACCCGGCACACTACATAGCTGATAAGATAATCCCAGTGCTCATTTGAGTGTCTGGTGCCCAATAATTAGACATACATCAGTTTTGCACTACAACAGAAATGTCTGATATAACGATCAACAAAACCACTTCAGATTGCTTTCAGTTTGTGAAATAATTCCGCCTGTCCATCGACAGTTCAAAACAAACGAGTTTAGTAATTTCCTTTTCGTCTACTAGATCTAAATGTAATCGTTAGCGAGCGCAAGCTAAGGCGACAGGAGGGTCTTGGATTGTTTGGCCACTACGGCCTGGCTGGGCGCAGCTGCAAGACATAATGATCACACTCACATCTTCTAATGAAATAGAGAGAGGGAGAAGGCGGAAGACAGGGCGCCGTGCCAAGCCACACGGTAATCCTGCCTGAGCTCGAATAGAATATAAAAGGTTTTCGACCAGTAAATTGTCATGATTTTCTAGGATGAGGTCACTGATTGTTAGGCTTGCAAGTCATGTGATACTGGCTATTAGTTCCAGGGTGATGCTGGCAGCCAAATAATAAGTCTTTCGCACTTTGTGTGGTTGCCATGGTGAACAATATTACAGCCAGCATCCATTCATCAGCGTCAGGAGGAAGGTGGGAGAGCAGAATTACACCCAACAGTTGACAAATAAGTCAGGACATTGGGTTTGACACAGGCACACAGAGGCATTGAGGGCTAGCAACTACTGGCAAATTTGCTTCGCTTTCTCCGCCAACGCCTAGGCCAGTTTTGTTGTTGTTTTGTCGTGGAAGACTAGCCTTTAATTAATGAAGATATACAGTTATCTGGTAGTTGATACTGCTTTCTTCTATCGGTATACGATGCTTGCTGGGGCTGCACAATAACGCTCCAGTTTGGCTAACAGTGATCAACCAGTGCACCAGGTCATCACCTTGTCACTATTGATATTATTGAATGTGGGAAATAAATGCAGGGACTAAAATTTCATAGTAAGGGCCTGGCATGACATTTGTCAATCCTGAAAAGCTTTAAATAGCTCGTTAGAAGATGTGTATTTCCTGGCGAAATGCAAATACGATAACGATATTTTCTAGTGACGTCCCAGACATGTGACATACCTTATTACTAACAAAAATAATAACAAGTTCTTATTTCACCTTCTGCCTGATTTGTCAATTTTAATGTACCAGTCCTGTTTTAAGCGACATTTCGACATCAATTATTGTTTACTCTTTCCCTGTCCGCCTTAGCGGTTTTTCCAACCTGTCTTCATTCGTCACGCATAGGCTTGGACATAATTGCGTTGTGATAATTTCTCTCTCTCTCTCTCTCTCTTTCTTTCTCTCTCTCTCCTTTTCTCTCTTATCACCCATGATGTTAAGACAAAGAGAAAGAGAGACAAAGACAATAACAGCAACACGACTGTTCACTCCACCAGTTATGAAATTCCGTCTGTTTAACCCAGTTTCTATATTAGCCTACAATAGGTTGTCTCGTGGGAGGCCTCTGTCGTAATTGGAGCACAGAGGAAGCCGGTAAACAAATAGACAGGTAAACAAAGTTGTGTTCTCAGGTCAGAATACGCTGAAACTCAGTGGCACGGAAAGTAAATGTCACTTATTCAGATGTTTGCTGTTCTTTGTTTATTTTATGCCATTGTATTTTTCAAAACCGTTATTTCAGGAAATTTAAGCCAAAGTATCGCAGGGAGTGGAAGAAGAGAAGGAAACAAATGGGCTGATAATTGGAAGAAAGAAGACCGATGTCTCAGATGAATGAGGAATTGTATTTTTGTGGTGACCAAACACCTACCATGCTGGCATCTGACTCACCATGAAGTCTGACTGTTTACAACCAAAGATGAAATATGTAATCACCACTGGTGTGAGCTGTTTGAACAGCATCATAACATTATGGCAAATTCCTGGGTACATAAGTTCAGTTGAGGTGTCGAACACCTGGAAGCAAAGACCAGCATAATCATAGGGACCCCCCATCTGTATGGTCTGCTGGATGTTACCGCTCGCAGGATGCGTTAACTGGCAGTAAGATCAATTGTAGATGATCTAGTTTGTACTTCCACTCAGGTTAGCGGTCTTTGACCAAATGACAAATGGCCGCCGGTGTTCAACGACAACATACAAAATAGATCTGTACTTTAAAATACAACGGCAACAACGAAAATTATCGGCAGCTGTTTTGTTACCAATGAACTGTTGGCCCATATTTGAAACAACAACAACAACAACAACAACAACTGACAAATGTACTTTTTTTTTTTTATTCTTAAATCCGTCTCGAGTTACTGAAGTCATAGATGGCGCGTTGAGTTCAAGTTGTTTCATACTAGTATTCTTGTAAGGCTAGTGATACCTGGTAGAGGTTTGGTCGTGGATTTAGCTCGTAAATTTGTTGGGTTCATATGAAGTTCCTGAGAGGATGCCCCACTTCTTTATGGAAACGGTGAGCAATTTTAATAATTATGCCAATTAGACCTACAGTCTTTCCGACAAACCAGAACAAAAAAAAAAAAAAAATAATAATAATAAAAAATAACATCTTTCTCATGCTGATGTCGATTGTCTCACTGGAGACAAATCCAACTCCAAAGACAGTTACATTTAAAGGTGGCGGGATAGCTGAGTAGGAGATAGTACAATTTATTGTAAAAGAATGAGAGAGTAATAGGCAATATGTCCGATTTACAGTGAAAACAGCAAGTTAAATGAGAGATGCTAAATCGTCCATTGCCTTAGGGAACATGAAACTTTGGATTCCCCCTCTTTATACATCCTAAGATGTTTGTTGTTACGTTCATTTTTCTTTAAAGGAACTGGCCTACAATATATTAACACCTTTCGACGTTATGCCCATTTCAACTGAACAGTGCTGTTTTATACATAAGCTGTATGGTCTGTATCAGAATCGAATACGTAGATATAAAGACGTTAGCACGATTTAGGGGAAAGATGTCACACTGAAGTCAAGAGAATATTGCTCTGATCTTTCTTTCTTTATTAAAAATAATATTGGTTAATGTCGTCAGTTTGTTAAAATTCAAAACAACTTTTATTTGAATTGCAATTCAACCTTTAATTTATTTCAAACTCCAAATAATGGTCACATGACAATATGAAGGCCCATAGATGAAAGCCTCTTGACTTTGCCCTGGAAAAAAATTCAGTGAAACATGGTGACCCATTCGTAAACCTGTGTGGGACGTTGAGTGAGACACTCGGGCAGACTGGAAAGGTGAAAAAAGAACTTTTATTTGACGAAGTCGGTATGGAGAAAATTGTAGTAGTTTTGATGTGTGCGAACTCAACTCTCCCTCCTGCCATGTGTCATTGACAGGGGCGGGCCTAGTATCGGATTAGCCACCACTGGGCCTGGATATTCGCCTGAAGTTGATGGGATGTTGGCGTGACGGGGCGCACAGGAAGTGTCCACAGCGTCAACACAAATGTCACGTGATCTCTGGCAGAGCTTGGATATGTCTGTGTGCTCTGGTAGAGAGGGAAACTGGTCCACAAGATTCTATTTCAGCGCTGTGAAACGGGACAGACATTGGGCCAGCTCTCCATCTCTGCTCAAATAGATGTCCCCGAGAAAGATCAACAGCTCACTCTATGCAGTGGACATCTGGAGAACATCGGACGTTAGTGGAGAAGAAAATCACACAATGGCCGTAGAAGAAGAATATTGATGGAAATGAGATCATCACGTAGGCTGAGGTGGTCTTTCCTCGGGTAGACATGAAAGACGTTTGCAGAGATGAATGTGGAGGAAAAAAGCAAGTGGGAGTGGGAGGATGGGGGAGGGGGGGGGTGAGAGAGAGAGAGAGAGCCAGCGAACGATGGACATGTCATGACAGATGGCCATGTGAAAGAACAGACAGAGGGCCAGACACACACATTGATTGATACAGGACACAGATAGGCAGGCATATATAATTATATATATTAGAAAGAGATAGAGAGAGACCCTCACAAAAACACACACACAATAATATATATATATATATATATATATATATATATATATATAGAGAGAGAGAGAGAG
>JBCAUA010060512.1:0-10000 GCA_038406235.1 Peronia verruculata
TGTGTGTGTGTGTGTGTGTGTGTGTGTGTGTGTGTGTGTGTGTGTGTGTATGTGTGTGTGTGTGTGTGTGTGTGTGTATGTGTGTGTGTGTGTTAGTTATTTCTATTGTTCGCCGCTTGCGCTCACTCACAGCACTGATGCTGTAATGTGTGCCGGTGCTCAAAAAACAGTTCGCTGAAAATGGAATCGGAAAGAGAAAAATGTTTATCATTCATCGAGTATGAGAAACTCCATTCCTTGAGTTATGAAAGCCTAGGCATGGGCTTTACCACAACAAGAGTCGAAAATACGAATGCCTGGCTTAGATTGACAAGACCCTTGACAGATCAACTGATGCAGTTAAGAGGGGAAATGGAAAGATGGGGGGAGGGGGGGGGGGGTGTTACTGTGAGTCATTTTGGAAACTGCTGGGAGAGATAGTTATGGCTAGCCTTGCCTTGGTCCCTTAGACAATAGTCCGTAGGGGCACCTCTGTAGTCTGCACAACCAGTCTTTACCATCCATCCTGGCACTCTGCTCTTCTCAAGACGTCTTCCAACTCTAGGCCTGTCCATTCCGTGATGTTGTGTTCCCATCTCTTTTTCTGTCGGCCAATCCGTCTTCCATCTCTCACTGTGACTTGCAGGATTGTTTTAGTGAGGCCTGCTGAACGTGAGATATGCCCATACCTAGCGGACGTAAAAACCATTCTTATTGTTCGTCCGCATCCTTAGCTCTTTCTCGCAGATTTCCAAACTCAAGTACATTGATTGTAATCAACCGCAGTGACGTAAGTTAGGTTGCCATTATGAATACGAAATTTAACACATAGACATAAATCTAATCACGTATAACAGCGCCTTCTTAAACTAATGCGATAATGAGTATGAATACGGTTTCATGTAACTGAATTGGGGTGGGGGACGTGGCCGATGTGCCTCTGGGTGGATTGGGGGAAAGGGGAGGGGGGGGCGATGGGTTACACTGTTTTCGTGTGTTTGTGTGTGTGTGTGTATAAGAGAGAGTACAGAGGGAGAGAGAAGGAGAGAGTGCGCATTTGTGTGTGTGTGTCTGTCTGTCTGGTCTGTTAAACAGTTACAACCAGATAATCTCCTCGAAACTTTGTGTCTTTCTTCTGAATTGTATATTACTGTTCAAAAGCCTCTGGAAACATGATAGTGAATTTCGGCAAACGGGCATAATTCATAGCTCTTAGCACTGCCGAAATTTTGAGAATTATCGAATCCACATTCCTCTGCTGGTCTGGTTCTGGTAAGTATTTCAACCTGCGTTTCTTCGGCATCTTTTCTTCTTCTTTATTAAGGAACTCCAAATGAAATAGTTCCTGAGGCTACTGTCACATCCATGTTTACAATGATTGGCGCGTAGGTCGCAACTCTCAAAATGTTCGACAACCAATAGATATATAGCAAACACAACACTCAGATGTTGACAGTACGAGGCACATTCTTTCGCTCCTTACAGCGTGTGCACATGCCAGTATTTTTATTTATTTATTTATTTTTTTATTTGGTCCTGTTGTGTAAATGATATATATGCCAAATTTGTTTACATCAGTATCGATATAAACACGTTGCTGGCGAAATAGTGTCTAAACATTGAATCTTCAGAAAAAAAAAGTTATTATTATTATTATTTAGGAAAATTGACATGTGGATTTTTTAAATTTTTTATTTGGTTTAAATTCGGCATTTACCCTCAAAACAGCCCTTATTTTTATTTTTATTTTCTTGGACATATAGGCCCTTCCTCTGTGACCCCTGTGTCTTTCCCCTCTTTCTCGACTTTCTCTTTTTATTTTTTTCCCCTCCAGTTTTGCTCCCTACCCCCTATCATGATAAGGGCTTCGATAGAGTCACTCCCGGATTCTCGGGTGTCTATAATAACGTGGACTCCAGATCTTTTTACGTAAAAACCAATAGTGTCTTGCCTTTACTAGATAATCAGTGCTCTGAAGCAGCAGAAACAAAAGAAGTTTACTTCTTGTAGGAGTTGGAAGAATTCAGAACACCTTGTGAAAGCTTACATTGATATTCTGCATGGTAGTAGTTTGTATCGCATCAGAGTGGTTACCCATTCTCCATTAATGGCAGTGGGGCACGAGATATTTGCTAAAAGTAGAAGCTTGAGATCATGATCCTTTGTCTGTGTCTGGTCAAATAGTGATGATCTGCCACTGCATATATATGGCAACCAGAGGGGGCCAAATTCTGACTGACATCCTGACCGTTGAATGACCATGGGCCAAACACGTTATAATGGATATTTCCAATTTTAAAAAAAAATACTAATTTTTATTTTTTATATTCAGAAAGACATAATTTTAAAGACAAACATAAAACCCCACATCCCAGAAATTTCAACTAGAAATGATTGAAAGATAAAACAATTTTGCAGTCTTACAATCTGCATTTTGGAAATTCCGTTTCACATTTGTATTTGAAACTTTAAAAAAAAGAGGACTAAAAAAAAAAAAAAGTAGAGAACAAACAAACAAACAAACAAACATACACATACACAAACAAACAAACAAACAAACAAATAAAAAGGCAAAGATGGAGGGCAAGGGGGTTGGGGCAATGCTGTTTTTTATGGTCCTACTTTTCGTTTTATTATAAATTCTAGTGGCTGAAAGATTATATTTATATTGGATAACTTGTTGTTTCTTGCTAATGTTTTCTAACTGTTTGGATTATTGTGGGTTGATGTTTTTTTCTTCTTTTTCATCTGATGGTTCAGGCTGTTCACTTCAACTTACCAGATAAAACACATTGTTTCAAACATGAACCATCAACTTACCAGATAGCAAGCACTGTTTTAAACATGAACCATCAACTTACCAAATAGCACACACTGTTTCAAACATGAACAACTAATTTACCAGACGCAACACACTGTTTCAAACATGAACAATCAACTTACCAGATAGCACACACTGTTTAAAACATGAACAATCAACTTACCAGACAGTGTTTCAAACATGAACAAACATAACAGCACACCATTTACGACTTACATGAACAGAACAGGGATGTCAGAAAAGCTGACTGATTATCATTATTATCGCTATTACTGTTACTATTATTATTGTTATTATTGTTTTGTAAACAGCATTTCAATTAATTTAAAAAAAAAAAGTGGAATTGTCTCCTGCATAACTTCGTGCTCAGTTTAGCAGTAATAAGAAATTTGTAGAAATTTTAGATATTTTACTGCGACTGCGGCATCGCCGTCTCCTGAAATATATTTGTCCTCAGCTAAGAAGGCTAGACATCGAGCTTCCCTACCCAGGAAGCTAGGGGACTGTTAGGCCATTGGATGAACGCTATCATTTTGTATATTTTTCCCACCCCAGTAGGATTTGAACTGGCGACGTTTTCATCGAGAGGCACACCCACACAAAAAGCCCACATTCATGCTGACTACTAAACTATTTTATTCAGTTCTATCAGCCACCAGCCTACGGCCTGATGTCTGTACTATTCAAGAGGAAACAGCAAGAGTGCCATAGTGGTACATGTATACAAACAGAGACCAATAAGTCAGAAAGGACAAAATTTCACGTAAACATTTATTCATAAGCCTTTGCTAAAAAAAAAAAAAAATCATTCAAAAATATGTACACATAGACATAAAAGCCAACAATTCGAAAAGCCTGTTTTTTTTTTGTTTGTTTGTTTGTTTTGTTTTGTTTGTGTTTTTGTTTTTTTAAGTCACATTCAGGACAATAAATTCAACATCCTTCGAACAAATTTTCTTAAATAGAATCTTTGACCAATCAAAACATGATTTCTACGCTGATGAACCTTTTTTTTTTTTTGGAAGCAATCACAAAAGACTACAGTCGTGATGGATGAACTTCTTGATTCCGCCTTTTTATGATTCTCTTCCTCCCCCCCCCTCTCCCCCTCTCAAATAAAAGCATTCCTTTTCTCTCCTAGGGCTCCCAATTTCACGTTTTCAAGTGTTTGAAGGCACTCTCTCGTATCAAAACAAAAACTTGACTGTACTGAATTTATAAAATGTGATCCTTACCCCCATTAAAACAAAAATAGAAATTTAAGTTGTGGACAATGTAAAACTGCGACTTTATTTTCTTAATTGTGTTACTGTTTTCTCGAATAAATTACAATGCTGTTTATAATAATAAAAAACAAAATGAAAATAACAGTTGATCAAACAATGCAGTTTAATGAAATGCTTTATCTACACATATGCTCTGAGGAAAAGGATATCAAGAGTTTATGGCTAGATTTCTCCTTTCCTGAAAAAAAAAATTAAAAAATGAAAGATCAAAACAAAATGAAGTAAATAAATCTTTATATTCAATGAGCTTTTACATGGACAAACGCATTTTGGCACAATTCACGTACCGTGAGAAATAATCTCAATATACATGTAGCCTATACATAATATATACCTATCTCTTTATATAATTAGCATGCACTCTTTTCACTTCTTCTGACAAGCTCTTTCATAAACTTTCCTTCATCTTTGCTCAACCTATTAACCTCTCTCGCAAAGAGGACAATGCCATTAACCTGCACATTTCATTTTGAGATTTTTATACATTGTGCCTTTTTTTTAAATCTGTTTTCATAATCCTGCAACTCGCAAAAAGATCTTCTAGACAAAGTATTTGCTCATCAATCTTTGATTCACTTTCTAGGACAAACGAGTTCAAGTATAATATGCACTGTCAATTCTCAATGAAATAAATATGTCACACATTACATATATATATATATAAAAATAATAATTAAAATACAATCGAAACATACATAATGAAACCAACGACAACAACAACAATCGAGGCTGTGTTTGTTCTTAATGTATCTTTTTTTCAAACCACTTCCGGTGCATTCATTTTGAAAAACTGAAGCAATCCCCCCCCTCCTTTTTTTTTTCTTTCTTGGTGGCTGCCCAACGATTGGTTCTTTCTTGGATAACAGTCAGACCCAGTATTAATTCCTTTCTAATTCTAATTCGTCATTTGATTTGCGCTGTTGCTGACTTTGTCACTTTCTCTAATTAGCTTTCGCTTCTGATTATTCGCTTTTGCGAGGGTCCCTCGGGGGCCCGGGATATATAAGTAGGTTCTGCCTTCTGTCCGCCTGTCTTTCCTCTCTTCTTCTTGACTTGTTAACGTATCGTACCATGTCCGGCACAGTAAAGCCGTAGTCGTGCTGATGTGCCGTTAAACCCCAACACAAACAAACAAACAAACAAAACAAGCTTTTGTGGGAGCAGACACCTGAATTTAGAATGGATACGTTCCTATTATACAGCCTGTCATTACATCATGTGGGTCAGGTCCACAAGTGTGTGTACCAATTTGATACGGCTGAAAGCCGAAGACCAGGACTCCTTGTGCTCCTCGGCAACCACTTGATGAAAGCTCTGCACGCCCTCGGGATGATCGGAGCCACGACGTTTCTGATCACGTTTGATTCGCTTGTGTTTTGAAATTAAGTCCTCTTCAGAAACATTGATGGGAGTTGGAACTTTCATTTTACTGACGTAGCGACTGGCCTCCAGAATGCTGGATCGCCTTAGCTCGCGTTGGTGGCGAATATCCACCGTGGCCGGATCATTGGATGCAGCAACCATTTCTATAACTCCATCTGCGTGTTTGCCTTCACCAAAATCCCCGGCTCTGAATGGACTTCGACTTCCAGGGTCAGACTTACTTATTTTCCGGCCTCCTATGACGAGTGGTGTTGGCAAGCTAAGATGAACTCCTGAATTATTTTCTGCTTCATCGTTAACTTTTGGCATTATGGGAATAGACTTGTCAGTCTGAGAAGATTTCGCGCTGTAGGATGGCTGTTCAGGGAAAGATCGTGTAGTCTTCACCGTTCTTGATGAATCGCAATCTGGTCCATTCGGGTGACTGGCGGTTTGAGAGGAAGCGTCATCGCCCTCTGTAGACGAGTAACCAAACTTCATGGCATAGAAGATAGAGCCGTAGGTTGTTAAACTCGAGTTGTTGTTTTCCGAGGCTTTGGCAGCTCGTCTTTTCAAAGCAAAGCTGAGGCGAGGATCGTTGTGATGAGCAGTGGTGTTCTCGTGAGATGGGTTTGCTATTTCTCCGATTTTCTCGGCCATGCGATCCACCAAAGAAAACAATTTTTTAGGATTATTATGATGTTGCAGTTTTATCAAGTCTCCAAAAGACACACCGGGTTTTCTCTTCGTTATTACTTTTTTCTTTCTGACAGGGAAACTTGGTTCTCGCTGACCGATTGTTTGCGGAGGTAGAAACACATCATTGTCGCCATCGACCTTAACTTCGTCAGGGTGACTTCGATCTGTATTTGGTAGAACGATTTGCGGAGTCAGACCAAACCTGGAAAGCCGAGAATCTATGTCGTTGAGAGATTCAGCAGGGTTGGGCTGAAAGGAAGGGCCAATCTCCTGAGATAAAGTGTCCGTATCCTGAGGTACTACATTAGTGTGGCCCTGCTCTTCAGTGTTTTCACTGCAGTCATGAGCGAATGACTCGTCCTCATTGTCACCTTTCACATTTTTTACTTCATGATCAATAGATTTAAAATAGGCTGCCCTTGTTTTAATCACACTAAACGGTTCGACACATTTTATAAATCTCCCATGTTTGAAAATCACAACGTCTGCAGGCTCAGGATTATTGTTCTGCTCTTCGTTAGAGCTGTCAGAGAGAATTGAAACCGCATCGTCTTCATCATCCATTACCTTGCCCCGGCTAGACGATGCCCCAATTTTACCAGAACCGATTCTAACGGTTCTTCCCACATTCTCCATTTCAGCTGTAATATGCGATCTATTGTCGCTGTCAGAATGGTTGAAATCTACAACCAACTCGCTATCGTGTATTTCCAGAATGGGTGGGGTACCGGGGAGCTGTTTGTGAGTAAAGGCGGCGCTGAGGGAGGGACGATGTTTTTTAGACCAGAAATGGGACATAAGTCCATCCTGTGCGGGAGGATGCTCAAATTGTTCCTCAGACTTGGCAGTAAGCTCAGTAGATAGTCTCTCAGATGGCTGACCGTGCTCTGCTTTCTCCCGACGGTGGCGCTCCTTGGTTTCCCGCAGTTTCTGTCTGTAGCCGCGCATGCAGCCGCGCAGTCTTTTCTGTTCCTTCTTGATGCCGTTTACTTTGAATCTCATGTCACGTCTGTGGTTACAAAACAAGACATGAGCTAATAATGGAATATTCAGTGCTCAACTGTAATAGAATGAGATTATATACATTGCACCCCTTCATGTCAGGAAACTTCATACAAACATGTCACTGATTGGAAAAAGAACTGCCTGTTCAGTGAATTTAAGATTATATTGTTAGATTGTGAAACTACAAATACGACCATTTTTTTTTCTGTATATAAATTATGCCCCATTCTCCCCCCTACCTCGTGGTATATTTTTCCCCTCTTCGTATAGGTGGCATGTCTTTTGATTTACATCGACTGAAATTTCACTGATATATCTATTAATGCAGTGGTAGGAGTGGTGAACTAAATGTTCAACAAATGTATTTGAGGCGATAGAATTCATCTTATGATTACCTACAGAACGATTGCATAAATACTGATGGCCGTGAATAACAAGAGGACAAACGTTTTTATTTCAATTTAGGAAAATTGAGATTTGGGGTACAATAGAGAAAAAACACATAATTATACAATACAACTGTGCTTCATTGTTTTTATTTCAATGGCCTAATACCTGGAGTTGGACATACAGATTTTAGATAACGACAGTATTAGACAGGAATGCAATAGTTTTCTTTTTTAATTTGCAAAGGCGATATTTTTAGTGAACATTTGATTATAATGAAATATAGTAATATGCATTTTATCAAGAGCACAATTTAGTCTTTCATCAATTTTCATTAGCTTAACCACACAGTGCATGCTCTGACAGGATAATTCAGAAAATGGGCATTCCAACTCCGGTATTGCAATTATGATCATGTAATCTGATTTGGTCAAAGAAATTACTGAGTGTTTTATCTTGGCATCACAGCAGTATTTCAATAAAATGGAAGTTCCAAAGATAAAGAGGATGGGTCATGACCAGATTTGGATGGGTTGACCAGTGACGAGGGTGTCGTGCCGAGCAATTTTAGAACCAGCAGATTTGACAACTTAACACTAAAGGTTATATTAAAGAGTTGTGAATTCACCTGTAAGTGTCCACTGCACGCCGGTAGAGAATTTCTCCACAGGCGACCCGAGTGACCGTGACCTTGTTACTCTCACTCTGCACACCATGATGGCGTGCGTAGGCGGCGGGATCCATGGGCTCTGAGGATGTGGATAGGCAGGACTAGTCTCCGGAATCAGAAATTATCCTTCCTTGTCTTCATTTAGGCCTATGAATTGTAATGATAAAGGACAGCTACCGTTTGAAAGCTCCTGCAATTTTATTTAAATAATAAGAATAATGGCTTGCATTGGTGATGACGAAGATGATTACAAATAATGACGAAGATTACAGAAACAGCAACTACAACATAAACATAAACAAAATCATAGTAAAGTTTTTTTTTAAAAAATAGTATTTAAACTGAGTTATCCAATATTTTGAGAAATTCCATCGATCCAAGAAAGTTTATCTCTCTTCTTGGCTTGAACCTGTTACGGTGGGTAGGAGATTTATGATGAAAACTCTTGTCTATGAATGGCAGACATAACCAGTTGAACCTAGATATTCTCCAAATAATAATAGTAGTGAGTAGTTTTAATATTTACATAGGAAAGAGACTGATGTCCTTCCAGCCAAAACTTCATGACTTTTGGCTCAGATCGGAAATGGAGCAAAATCTTGTAAACCAATAGCGCTTAGCCTTCATTGTGATTGTGTTGGTGTAGTTGATTGCCGATAAGTTATCAGTATTTTGTGATTAAAAAAAAAAAAATCTGATAATAAACTGTATGCTATGTTCTCTGAGAAGGTTGGCACACTAATTTAATCGCAAGGGCTTATTGCACAAAAGAGTTCTAATTACATAGTTCTACCTACTACACAGTTCTAATTACTTCATAGTTCTGACAATTACAAGCAGACACACACACAGGCATACCAATTCATTGTTAATGCCAGGACTTCTACACTGTATAGCTTTCTTACAATCCTTTTTCTTTGAACAGAGGGAGGAAGGGAGAGAGAGAGGGAGGGAGAAACAGGGGCACACAGAGAGAGAGAAAGAGAGAGAGAGAAAGAGAGAGAGAAAGAGAGAGAGAGAGAACCTGAGGTGTATGAAATCAGAGGAAACAGCACGGAAAGAGAGAGCGGAGAACGAGAGAAAGAGACAGGAAGAGAGAAAGAGAGGAGATGAGGGAGGAGAAAAGGTCAGTATATAATGTTGTGTTTGATTATTTCTGGATCCTTTAAATACGTCTTGAGTATACCAACACTAGAACACACATAACGGCACAGGAAAAACAAAAAGAAAATATTTGAAGTTATATTATTCATAATCTATAGTTACATTATAACATAATCAAGGTAACATTAATGATGCCGTAGTCGGCTCATGCACCTTTAAATAAGAATAACGACAATAACAGTACAACAACTAACAATGAGAACTACGGAGACGACCACAGCAATGACAACAATAATGATGACTTCAACAATGATAGCAGTAATGTGCACTTTTTAAAGATTTTTTTCAAGGTCCTAGTTTCACTCGTGGATCACTCCACAAGAAGTAATCTGGGACGAAGAAACTGAGACTGTATGTGCCAGATGTTTTCATACATAATTTTCAGATACGATAAATGATCAGATAGGCGCAAAAAGAGGGCATCATAATTACGGCCACCATAGAGAAACACCAGTTTCACTGTTGAGAGATACTAAATTTACTTATTGAAGATATAATCAATATTATGTTGTTTATCATTTTGTTACTACAGTTTCTTGACAACAAGCACAGTTCCTCAGATAATCAGACAGTACGTCGAATGAGACGGTTGTATCTATATTTCTCGGTAGAATCCGCAATTTCTAG
>JBCAUA010060523.1:0-11324 GCA_038406235.1 Peronia verruculata
TGTGCATTGATCATTGATGATGAATAATTACAGATGATATATATATATATATACCCGGGGTCCACCTATCCACTTCCTATTTTTTTTAGCAATGGGGAGAAGAGTGTCCATCTTATTGGTATAGTGTCTATGATTGCCGATCTATCTTGCAAGAGAATACAAAGATTGCTTATTGTCAAAGAAAATTTCCAAAGCTGTAGAAACAATAGAAATACATAGTTTTGTAATTATGTACACCCATTTCTAGTTTGCTACCAAATACAGCGGACGCCCTGTGGACCACCTAAAACGTCACCATGGATCATCACATGAGAACCCCTGCTCTAGGTCATCATGACCGGTGATCCTGTTATGTGACGTCTTGACCTCTGTTGTGTCACTGAAGAAGGTCACTGTCATAATGCAGGCGAGTCGCAACTGTAATCAGCAATGGCAGGGAAGTGCATCTCACAAATAAAGCCTTGACTAATGTGTGCGTTTGAGATAGCAAGTGACTCGTGCTGTGTAACTGTGTTTTGTTTGTGAGTCAGTGTACGTGTGCGATGAAGTATGTGTGTCGGTGTCTGCGTGTAGCTCTGCGTGAGTGCTAATGTCTCGCGGTCAGACCGAATGAGTCGTGAGTCGCTCGACTCGAACAGACAAACCAGGGGTTGAATGGAAGAAAAATGGTCTGGTATTATGTTCTTAAATTTTTAAAAATTGAAAGAACAGTCATCTCTGATTCTACACTATACATCTACAACAAAACCCATATTAGGCTTATGAACTTCTCAATGTTTCCTTATCATATTTGGTTCACAACGCTGTAGTATAAATATCTGTGTTTCTACTCACATGAAGCCGGGAAAAACTTACTATGTTTGACGTTATTCTATAAAGGCAATAATAATTGAATAGTGTACTCCCGAGATGCGCACGTTAGCCATACAGTTTAAGTCGGTGGGCAATATCGGTTTGATCTATATTTAAATAATCTCCCCCTTATGCCATGAGTTCTCTACTGGTAAGAAAATATTGCTCTAATGGCAGATTCTAAATTATACTATGTAAGGGTGCTGGGAGGTGAATATAGTATAGATTAACGTGCTAAGCTTCAATTTTAGAGATGAAATTTCTTCTCTTCAAATTTTAGAGATTATAGAAGGTGCGGACAGGTTACATTCTGTATAACTGTGGGTACAGTTAAGCTAACTCAGTTTCTTTTTTCAACCCATGAAAATGTATGATGAAATAAAGTTTCAAGTATTGCTTGTTTGTGTGTGTTGGGGTTAAACGACACATCAGCACCGTGACGATCATGGCTATATTGGGCTGAATACAGTCAGATACGGTTACATGTCAAGAAAAAAAGAGAGGAAAGAGAGCCGGACAGAGGACAGGAGAAGGAGAGAGAGAAGAAATGTTACCACTGGAATGTTGAGGATGGCATTCTATGGTGGACAACCCACCGATGGCAGGCTTTCACCGCCTGCAGGTGGGAGCAAAAACCTACTTATTTACTCTGGACCTCCGAACAGGGAAAGGTTTCAAGTCATGGTAGTAAATCAAATGGATGGAAAAGTGACATACGACACATTTTGACTGGCTGTGAGACATAAGTGCGTAAGTGCGTGAGTGCGTATGTAGGCATGAGAGGTGGATATACGTGTAACTGTATGTGTGTGTGTTTTTGTTGGGCTTCCGTTGTCGTATACAACAGCACTACTGATGTGTGTGTGTGTGTGCGTGTGTATGTGCGTGCGTGTGTGTGTGCGTGCTATGTGTGTGCGTGTGTGTGTGCGTGTGTGTGTGTGATTGTGTGGTCGTGTGAATAAATATGTGAGACTATAATGAGTGTGTTTGTATATTATGAATCCCTGCGGATCTCAGAGCGAATGAAGAATTGTGAGTTCTCATGGAATCGAGTTAAACATACCTATGTCATCAACAATTACTCTGCTCTAGGCCAGTAAAAAAATATGTCGTCTTTCGCATTTGAATAGCCTAGCAGGCTTTGTACTCTTCTCAACTGAGGGAAAAACACGAACTCCATCGCTAAGAAAACTACAATACGTCGACCTGTGAATTCTTGTTTATAAGGAGATTATTATGTCATCCTTTAACGAACAATAACAACCGAGCATTAGGAAAAAAAAATAACACAAAAGAAAGCAACAACAGCAACAACAAAAAGAAGAGGAAGATGGAGAAGAAGAAGAAGAAGAAGAAGGAGAAGAAGAAAAATAAGAAGTTTAAGAAACAGAAACAGAGAAAGAAAAAAAAAAAAGAAAAAGACGAAGAAGAAAAAGGAAAAGAAAAGAGCAGCAAGATGAAGAAAAAGAAAAAAAAGAAGAAGAAGAAAATGAAAAAGAAGAAGAAAGAGAAGAAGAAGAAGAAAAAGAAGGAGAGGAAGAAAAAGAAGAAGAACAACAACATCAACAACAAGAAGAACAACAAACGCTAGCTGCTGTATTACCTCATGATGTCATTGTTTAAAAAACCACACGATCATTAGATCTACTTTACCTAAAGACACGAAACAAAAACATTGTCCTGAAAGTCGGCTAATAAGGTCAGCTAATTTCGTCTCCAGAACTCATTAACCTGCATTCAACATGTGGGTGTTTGACTGTCAGAATATTATGGACAAATCATTAAATAATAAAAACCGGTTGAGGGAATGTCAAGTTTAATTTAATGAGTGCAAATAAAATACAAATACAAGATTAGGATTTGTTAAAACAATTCTTAGTCCAACAGTTCCATCCTGACTCTTGCAAAGGGCAAAGATACCCTTCGGTCACAAGCAATGTGATTCAAAAAGATGCTCTGCAAAAATTCCAAATCGGCGAAACAATCACTTAAATAAAGGAATTTGGCATGTGTTTTGCACAGCGTGATTTCTAGCCTTCCCTTCTGAAACAAATGCAAGAGATGTATTTCGACCTTATCCGGACTTAAGTTTCCATAGTTCATAATTATAGACCTGGAAATCCCAGGTGGATTAAAAGAAAAACGATGCTGGAAGTACGCCAGGCGTTTTCCTATGTCATTCAATCATTAGCTCTACTCATTGGTACTATTTTTGGGAGGGCATCTAGGTTCAATAGATACGCTTCCCCCCGCGGTTGTGGACAGCTGAGATAACCACCACTACAGGAGGATGAAAAGCTTATAAAAACCATAACCATACCACTTGCAGATAGGGGACGCAGTGGCTCAATGGGTATGGCGTCTGCTCATGGAGAAATCAGGCCGGGATCGACTTGCGGGTTCTGCATCGGGGTATGACAGGACACGAAGATCGAAAACCCGCATTTGTTTTAGTGATTCAACGGTCCCCTGGCTTCCTGTGGGTAGGGAAGCCCGACGTCTAGCTTTCTCGGATAAGGGCGAATATATTTCGGAGGTCCGGTGTGTACGTTACGCACGTTAAAGAACCATTGTCAGCTCAAAATCGATGGAAGAGTAGGCCTGAGTGCCGCTGTGGGGGCAAAATTTCCAAATTCCAAATTTCTACCCCCAAAATTTTCACAAAAATTGGCACCTCTAAAAAGCCGAGATAATCTTACTTTCTTAGGATTGAAAGGCTTAAGAAAAAAACAAACAAACAAGCACTTGCAGGTGGCGAAAGCCCGCCATCATTGCTATATGTCCCCTATCATGATAAGTCATCCTTAACGTTCCAGGGGATAACATCTCTTCTCTCTCTCTCTCTCCTTGCTCCTGTCTTCTGTCCCGCTCTCTCTCTCTCTCTCTCTCTCCTCTCTTCTTCTTGAGGTACTAGGTGTAAACGTATCTTACAGTGTTTGGCTCCTATATAGCCGTGATCGTGCTAATGTGCCATTAAACCCCAACACAAACATACAAAATCCAAGTGGGAATTGAAGGAACTACGCATGAATACTTTGATTGTCAGTAAAGAAAATGAGTTATGAAAGTAAACGCACTTTCGAAAACATGAACTATTTATGCTAGGAAATGACAACATGTCTGACATTTTCTTCTCCGGGACTGTTATTCAGTTCTTCCATTTCTCATGCTATACGTGCAGAAATCAATTCGTCTGCACAAATTGGACTTCTTACCGAAGGGGATTGCACTCATATCAAAACAAATAAACAACTGAAATAGATAGATATTTAAAGAAATAGTGACGAGTATACAAGCCCAATAAATAAGTAAGATAAATAAATAAATATAATAGTAAATAAATGAATAGATTAATTTTTAAAAAATTAATAAGTCAGTCAATCAATAAATGATGCATTGGATCACGCCCTTTTGAAAATATATAATATAAATAAATAGCAAAATAGTCACTTTGATTAAAAAAAAAAAAAGACATAAACGAGTAGATAAACAAACAAGTAAAATAAATAATAGATAATACATAAAAAATAAATAAATAGATAAACAATTAAACAATACATAAATGGATAAATAACAAATAAATAGATGAATAAATAAATCTTTAAATATAAATAACCACCAGAAACATTAGCTCGGCAGGATTATAGCAAACAGAAAGTATACAAAGGTAATTCAAGAACAATAATGATGTTGTAAAGATACTCTGTGGTAAAATTTCTTTACATGGACTCGATCAAAGAAAGCCAGTCCTGTAATCACAGCTCATTTTTTTATCAGTTCAATCTATGATTTCCTCGATTATCGTGTATTTTACAAAATTAAGACATCTCATTTTGTGTGTGTGTGTGTGTGCGTGTGTGTGTGTGTTGGATTTACATCGCTTCAAATGGGCTCTCTTTGTGTATGTCCAACATAATTTGTCGTTTCCATGGCAACAAGCAAAACAAACTATATTTTTCCTTTATAAATTATCAATTTTTTCATGGTTCCCCAGCCGGCCCCCGGGATATGTAAGTAAATTCGTTTCTCCCACCTGCAGGTGGCGAAAGCCCGTCCTGGGCGGGGTGTCTCCCATGGAATGCCACCCTCGACGTTTCAGGGATGAGATCTCTTCTCTCTCTCTCTCTCTTTCTCTCTCTTTCTTCCTTTCTTTTGTCTCGCTCTTCTTCTTGACGTATAAACGTATCTTGCCGTGACAGGAACAAGGAGAGAGAGAGAGAAAGAGAGAGAAGAGATGTCACCCTTGGAACATCGTAGGTGGCATTCGATGAGAGACATTCTACGGATGACGGGCTTTCTCTGCCTGCAGGTGGGAGCAAAGAAGCTATTTATGTTTCTAATATATAACCCTTTCCTGCTGTTTTATTATTACAGCTACACTGTGCTGAGGTCTAAGTTTGAAAAAAAAAAAAGCACCAGTTTTCACTTGTGATAGAATATATTGGCATTTTAAGATTCGCTCTCCCGTGGTGATATCTGACATACAGATTGCTTAAGACGCTTTCTTGTGAAACTTAAGACTGTGTACACAGCTTGATCGTCGTGAAAAGAATCGGAGTGAAAATAGTTATTGATTTGATGGGAACATCTAAGACGTGACTGCTTCGTGCACGTCGTCAGAGTGGCCTGCAGCGAAAGCCTTTAACCCTTCAGTGTCAGACAATTTTTAAGTCTACAAATTTTTTCCTCTGTTGTCGGGTCACAGATGTTTTGGAATTTTTAGAAGCCAGATATCCGTAGTGATAACAAGGCTATAACCAAAGCATATTGTATTAGTGGGTCTGACAGTTTAAAGTGATATATATCTCAATTTTTAACGAAAGTATATCTAGCAATCAAAGGGTTACTATGAAGAAGTCAGTCAGGTTTTAGGACCAGAGGATAACCAAGGAAAGATGGTTGGACGGTAGAGAAGCAGACTCATAGTTGAGCGGTGTTGAAATAGAACTCAGAAGAAATCAACTACTTATCACCACTCATACATCAGGTCCTGAGATCCCCCGTGGGGATCCGGGATTTATAAGTCGGTTCTCTGCTCCCACCTGCAGGGGCCTTAAGCCCCTCATCGGTGGGGTGTCTCCCATAGAGAGCCATCCTCGACATTCCAGGGTAGACATCTCTTCTGTCTCTCCTTGCTCCTGTCTCCTGTCCCGTTTTCTTTCCTCTCTTCTTGACGTGTAAACGTATCTTACCGTGTTTGACACAATATAGCCGTGAAACTCCAACACAACCGACTAACCAGGTCCTGAGAAAGATAACTTCATCTTCTTTGATGCCCACATGAGGCACTGCAAAAGAAACAGCCATGTTCCAGCGTGAATTACTAGAAGACAAAGCCTGAGCAGCCATTTTGTTTCATCTGAGTTTGTCTCGCATGTTTCGTCGCCATGAAAGACAGACCTAATGCCTGGCGTAATCAGAACTGTCAATTTTCCTTCACCATTTGTATTTTTTGTCTGAGTTTTGTTGAAAATTGCTTTCAAATTCTGTCCCAAAAATACGCCTGGCTTTGAGATTATTAGAGATAATTGGAAGATAAATGTTCAAAATGCATTAGGGATTGGCTGAAATTATGGAGATCTTGGAGCCCGATAGAAATTTGCTTTCAAGAAATCAATTTGTTGAGCCCTAAATTCAATGCCCTCGCAGTCTGCGGCGCTATAGAACAACCGTAAATAAAAAACTGGCTTTTTTGCACCAGCGGGATAATTTTAGAAAATTTTCTACGAGAAATTGCTATCAGACAAGACAAAGATATGATCTGAATTTAAACATTCTGGTGTGGCTGTTTGACGTAGCTGCCTGCGTGTTATGATAGAAGTTTGAAATATAAATAAGGAGCACACGCAACACATGAGCATTAATAAAATCGCCAAACACAATTGTTTACAAAGGGAATAGAAAGGGACATATGCCAAATTGCTAAGATGTATCTCAGTTGCTAAGGTTTACGAGAAAGAGTTTAAAGAAGAAAAAGGTTAAAGAACTTGGAAAGTGTTCTTTTGTAATGTGGACTTTGATGAACAACACAATGCAGTATCCATTCTTCTTCTTTGTGTAGCGCTCTCCATCTTGTGGGGACACTGAAAGATTGGAATTTGACCTTACCGTATCGTACCTATCTTATCTTGAGTCACATTACATTACCTTACCTAACTTTATCTTACATTAGCTTACTGTCTTGTCTTATAGTACTTTATTGCTGGATTATCATAACAAATATCAGAAGTGCCCAAGATGTATAAATAGGTTACAATACTTCTATTGAGCTTACCACAACATTTCGATTTTTTCTTCCCCCCTTATTTGCTATTTTCCTCAGCATTGAGGACACAAAACAGACTTACATCTGTCTGCCTGCCTGTCATTCTGATTTTCTGCCGGTGCAAGACGGTGCAGTTATGCTATACAGTGCAGAACAATTCTCATGCTATGTAAGAGCGGCTTAGCTCATCAGAAATGACGGAGAAAAAGCGGTATGAACTGGAGTGCTCTTCATAAGAAAACGAGGTTATTTAATTGGTTTCAAGTCAATAGCTTTCGTTCCTGTACAAATTCTGCTCAAGATGTTTTGCATACGTCGTCAAGATTGCGTCAAGTTGCAGCATTTAAATTCTTAAAACTATTCCTCTCATTTAGAAAAAAAAAAAGGAAAAAATGAATAACATGTGCAATATGGAATTTCAGGGTCCACGTAAAAAAAGAAAAAAAAAAAAAAAAGAAAAAAAGGGGTTCTGAAGATTATTGATCCAACATAACACATTTTACTCTTTTTCGCTTTCCGGGAAAATAGATATGATGTTTTTATTTTATTAAAATCAAAACGAGGAGGAAGTTGTACATATTTTGAATCAGTTACAGTTCACTTTCACACACTCCTTTACTGATCCCTCTCTCTATTCTCACACACAATAACTCACTGTGTGAATGGAAGGCATAAAATACACAAGATAAACTTGCAATCAAAGTTTTAGAAAAACCAACAGAAAATTACAGCAGTAAGAGCCGAGCTAAAACATCACCACCACCACCACGTCCACTGCCAATAACAACAGTAGCACCTACACCAGCAGCAGCAGCAGCAACAACAACAACAACACAACAATACCATTAGCTCAAAAACTTAACACTAAGATCAGTACATATAAAGACACGATCATATTACAAAATATTTATAATGGCATTATGGCATAAAGCTTATCTGATCAAGCAGTTAATAAAACTAGAAGAAATAAGAAAAGTCTTAAAATGACTGCATCTATTCTTCTGCATATGCAACTAAAGACCACAGCAATACAGTCGAATTTCTTCTATGAAAATTACCTGAGCCTAGCAGAACTAAATAGAGATCGAGATTTATAAAGTAAATAGTCTTAAAGAAAAATATTTCACATTTTTCAAAGTTTGCTTTTAAAAACTGACATTTTTGCTTCCGGTTAAAAACTTTCGAGACAAGATCCGAGATGGCATCTTGTCATTCGGTGCGAAAATCTGAGAGAAAACAGAAACGCGAGAAAAAGAAAGAAAAACTTATATAAACAACATTAAATAGACAACAATCCCAGATTATGACAAGGACAGGGAGAAACGGGCGAGGGAGTGGCAAAATAAGACAGCATTATGATTATCTGAGAGAGAAACTAATCAGCCAGAGACACTAATTTAAAATAATTGAGATGATTTTTCTCGCAACGGAAGTGGAATTTTCTAGGGGCATTTCAGCGCCTTTCGCATTACGTGGCGGGCGGAGCGTGTAGGGCTTCAGGCGGCAGTGTTTTCATAAACTGAAAAAATAACGCAACAAAACCATGAAAAAAAAAAGCGAAACAAGAACGAGTCAGAGTGAGTCAGTGAGTGAGTGGGTGATGTGTGAGTGAATTGGTGAGTGAGTGAGTGAGTGAGTGAGTGAGTAAGTGAATGAGTGAGTGAGTGAGAGACTGAGTGAGTGAGTGAGTGAATGAGTGAGTGAATGAGTGAGTGAGTGAGTGAGTAAATGAGTGAGTGAGTGAGTGAATGAGTGAGTGAATGAGGAGTGAGTGAGTGAGTGGTGAGTGAGGGGGGAGAGAGGGGAGGGAGACATATAGAGACAGACAGAGAGGGCAATAGAGAAAAGGAAACAGAGAGAGATAAAGCTAGAAAGAGAAAGGACGAGAAAGACAGAAAGTGGGACAAGAAAGAGAAAGAGAGACAAAGAGAGAGAGAGAGAACACATAATAGTGCGTGTGAAAGGAAGGGAGATAGAGAGGAAAAAAGGGAGAGAGGCATGATAGGGTTATGCAAGGAGCGGAAGGAGAGAGAGAGGGAGGGATAGAGAGAGAGAAAGAGAAAGGGAGGTACAGAGGTTAGGAAAATAAGGAGATGTTAGGTAAATACAGAGAAGAAATTGGCGTGAGAAAATTGAAGAGAAAGGAGCTTATTAAACAAGATTGACATACAGAGGAAGAAACAAAAATGATGAAAATGATAGAAAGAAAAAAAAAGAGAGTATAAAAGAAAGGGGGAGTAAAAAGACACCACGGGGAGAAAATAAGGGGGGGGGGGGGCGGGAGGTAGAAGGGGAAGGTGGTCACGTGAGGGAAATTTATGGTTATGAAGACGAAAGGAAAGATAAAATTTGGAATGAAGAAGAATACGATCTGCCCAAGAATGTCCGGAAATATGACAGAACAAAATGAATGGAAAGAAGGAAAATTTAAAAAATATAACAGAGGACGAAGAAACAAAAAGACATTTGAAAGAGAATCAATGAAAAATCAAAATTTGTAAGAGAATGGGAGGAAATTGCAGTAGAAAACTACATGAAGAAAAAAACCTGACTAATGCAATGTCGACATTGAGAAGGAAGAAATAAAATGTTATAAAAATTAATAATGATAATCAATAAAAGAACATGATAATAAGACTGATAATGGCAACACCACCTATAGCAGCGGCAGGAACAACAACATCAACAACAACAACAACAACTGCAACAACAACAACAACAACAACAACAACAACAACAACAACAACTGCATTTATGTCAGCTAAATGTACTAAACAAAGAAAAGACAAAATATGCCGTGAATGAAAGAATTAAAAAGGACAAAATTAAAAAGAATACAGAATTAAAAGAAAAAAAAAAAAAAAGATTGGTGAGAGAGAGGAATTAAGCGAAATTAAATGAAGACGAAGATAATTTTGGATACAACATATTAATGAGAGATAATACAGTGAACTGAGGAAACAGTAGATAATAAGGAAATGAGGTAAAAGATGTGAAAACTAAACAGAAATTCAGCTTTTCTTTGAATTAAAAAGGAAGACATTGAAAGTGATGGTTAGTATTTCGAAATTCAGATGCAGCTTTACTATAAATTTGCGACGTAATCCATAACAGGCATATGGGCTCGAAAACTGCTGAATGGATCCATATGCAATTTGACACACAATATTGTTGCATAGCGATCTGTGTTGTTACTTACATAAAGCTGAAAAAAGATGACAACGTTTGACGTCATTCTAAACAGGCGATAATGATTGAATGGTAAAATGCGAAAGTGTTGGATCCGAATTGTACGTTCGGTAAAGTGGCGCGTTCAAAACATCAAACATATTTTCTTTGAGTAACATTCAGTTTAATCATTCAAAATACCAACATCGAGATGCGCACGCTTTGCCATACACGTTAAATCGCAGAGCAGTATCAGTTTGATGTATATATATATATTTTAAATCTCCCACGAAGGCCGTGGGTGCTCCTCAAGTGGAGCTAAATATGCTCAGAGACACACTGAAAATCTTTGGGATTAAGTTATGTATATCTCCTGTGAGTGGCTATCTCAACGCTGGTCAGTCCTTTAAACAGCAAGTCAATGATATGCATGAGTTGCACCAAAACGAGCCAGATCTAGAAGGAAATTTCTCACATTGTTTGACAATAATTAAAGGGAAAGAATCGCTCGAAATGCAAAGAAATCAAATCAAAGCAACAAAAACGAACCTTCAAAAATTCTTCTTCAGTGCAGAGAATTAAAGACGGTGAGAGGTCTCAGTTTTTGGACAATTATTGATAATTGATTTGTTTGATAATTCTTGGGGTGAAAGGGACGAAATGATTCAATCAACTTTTAGTTTTAAGTTTTCATTAACATTTTTGTTCATCTCCAAAGAAAGAGGGAACTGCAGGTAAAAATGAAAATTAGCCGGAGAAAATGCCTCGATTAGAATTTTTAACTAATTCCTTTCCAAGCCTTTCAAGCACAAATGGAATAATTGTTCATGACTCATTTGGAGCGACGTTCTATAGACCAAAATAGATTTCATATCCTTATTTGCAGCCTAATTATATAAACACAATCATAATAATATAGAGCATTTATGTAACACTTATTTCCATACAGTACAGGCTCTAAGCGCTTTACAATCTATTATTACCTCGACAGACCCAAAGAAGACACTCATAAACGTTCTCAGCTTCCTGGGAAGCATAC
>JBCAUA010060534.1:0-11323 GCA_038406235.1 Peronia verruculata
ACACACACACACACACACACACACACACACACACACACACACACACACACACACACACACACACACACACAGAACAACAACCAAAAAAAAAGAAAAGAAAGAAAGAAAGAGAAAGAAAGAAAGAAAGAAAGAAAGAAAGAAAGAAAGAAAGAAAGAAAAAAAATCACTTTTATGCCAACAGCTTGAAACGTAGACTATGAAAACGTTTAAAAAAAAAAAAAATCTTACTCTCGAAAAATGTTTTGTTCTCATCAAAATAGATTTATTCTATTTAAAATTTTTCTGCTACTAGATCTAGCATTTCAAATTAAAAAAAAGAAAAAAGAATTAAAGTGATTTTTTTTTCTTTCTTTCTGTGCAATGCTTTTAGAACAACCTTTGTGTCTGGCACAGAGAAATAGCTGGATAGGTGAAAAAACAAAAGGAATGATTCTGCATAAAGGATCTGATAACGATATGTGCAGGCATCAGATAGTTAAGACTGATGAGATTGGATGTGTGCTGATGTGTCAGTATTAAATAAATGCAGAAAAACTAAAAGAAAGAAAGAAAGACAGAGAGAGAGAGACGTAACAGATGAAATGATAGGTGCGATGAAAACATGATGAAGACAGTAAGAATGGTGGACCCACCGTGGAAGACCAAAAAAAAAAAAAAAAGGAGAGGGGTGGGGGGGGATATGCTTAAGGGGACATAATTCATAGTATGAAAGAGAGGGGGAAAGAGAGAGAGAGAGAGAGAGAGAGAGAGAGAGAGAGAGAGAACAAGAGACTGATAATAATATGTGATTTTGTATTTAAAACAAAATAAAAAAAATCGAAAATAAATGAGATTAGCCAAAATGGAAAAAGAACACGACCAATAAACTATGAGAAAGAAAATGTGAGAGTAACAGAAGTAGGGAGGAAACTAGATCGAGAGTGAACAAGCGAAAGAGTGTGAGAGAGAGAGAGAAAGAAGAAGGATGGCAGATGAAGAGAAAGTAATAGAAAGAGAGTGAAGGAGATAGAAAAAATAGAGAGATGGAGAGAGAGAGAGAGAGAGGGGGGGGGGGGTGAAATAAAGAGAAAGACTATGAAAGAATGATTGCAAGTAGTGCATACACGCAATGTCACTGTGACACTTGAGACAAGCTTGGCAAAACGTCACACTATCACCGAGTGCATAATCCACTCATGCACTTCACAAGCGGTAATATCGATCGCATGCGTCTTCGTCCACTTTCCTCCGGCACAAGAATAACCTTTACGTGCACAGTATTATAGTGTTATAGTAGTGATTAATAAATTCTGCTTGATATTTGACCAAGATGGGGAATAATATGTAGTATTTCAAAAAGCATGTTAAAGTTCTAAAAATTCAGTAGTTTTTGATCTATTAAAATGCTCTGACATATTCAGTATTTTGACACTATACAATTCAGGGAAGAAAATAACTGTCCATCCAAGTCTCCATTTAATGTTTATCTTGAACAGAATGTTTTCTCTGTTGTTTAGATTGATAGTTTCATATTCAACCATTAATATCCAGTGAAGAACTTACATCAGTAACACAAACATTTTAGTTCACAATCAACTTACCTTGCCTTTATACCTGTAATTATACTCGAGATTATCATCCTCAGGAAGTTAAAACGCATAAGGAAAACGTAAGTTTGTAAGTTTTCAGAGCTTTCTGGTAGTCCTTCGATTTAACCCTCCCAACACCAACACGCTGATTTATTCTACAGATGGGTTATCACTTTGAATAAATAAATATGATCTAAGTGCAAAAAAGCGTGTGCAGTTATATGGCAACTTATTTTCCCATTTACCAAAATTTACACGCCATCATCTTTGGGACAACAATATAGTTTTGCATTAGGAGTCAGTGCATGTTCTGAGAATGGATTCGTTAACGACCACACCTCTGCTCCTCTATAAACAAAAAACGAAATCAATGTCCCCAAGCTCATGTTATCACCCCCAGCAAACTGATAATCTCTCCCTCTCTCTATCTCTATGACTCACTCGGTGTGTAGGAAAACAGTGAAGTGCCCAGTAAACAGAAGATGCGAAAATGAGCAAACAGATGCAAGAGAGATATTGTCTAAAAATCTCGCGTGCAAACTAAACCATTTTTTTAATTGACATTTCAGCTACAGGGAACTGAAAACGCAAAATTTCCAGAAATATTGAATGAAGTTGAATACATATTTATGTCAATCCTGGAAGGAGGAGAGGACTGATAAAAAATATCACCAAAGGACATACAAAGTTGATAGAGAGCTGCTACAATTCTTTATAAAGAAGAAACGTATGTGTCGAAATAAACATTGTTCACTAATGAGGGATGTGATCCTTGAGGGATATAGAAGAGCCAGGACACAAACAAGTTATAAGGACAACATCAGGGAATATGCAACCAAAACAGTGAAATATTCCACCTGACACAAGACAGACAGAATGGTGCAGTGTGGCAAAGACATCGGCGCGGGCAAGAAACTACTACAAAGTCGACGCTGATAGTGAATGCCGTATGAAAAAAGCTGTATCTAAACTATAACAAACCTGAATTGACGTCTCCGTTACATGAGATTTAAAAGAAAGGATCGTTGGGTGTGTTTCTTCCATACCAGCAAACGAAGATATTCTGCCGAGAATAGAACGACAATCTACCAGACCCCAGATGACAGATCGCTATCACAGAGTCTGTTTACATAGACAGAGAATAACGACTATCACTGTATATTTTTACAACAATGAACATCTTTGACAACATTGATAATATCACGCTAGATCTTGAGGAAATGGAGAAAATGCAGTAGTTATCTTTTTTTTTTTTTTCATTTCTCACAATGAACGTGTGAAGAATTTGATGTTATTTTAGCTTTGCCATAAAATGACTTGGAATTTCTCATTCCTATCACCACTCCCATAAAGTTCCAAACTGCCAAAGTTACAACAGCAACAAAAATAAAAGCTAGGACAATAAAATAACATCAACATCAGCAACAGTAAGAGAAAAAAGAGGGTCATATTACACACAAGTAACTGCTTAAATGAGAAACCAACATAATTATATGTATTATGTATATTACTGCTTTTGATGTATGAGGTAATTGACATCTGGGTTTTAAATATGGGAATACAGAAATACCTTTAACAACGACAAAAATTCGTTAATCATACAAAAACCGTTGTCTTCTTCTTCGTTCTTGTAAACCTAAATTTCTCTATCACATTAACTGCAAGAATTAGATCATATTGAAACCCTGGGAAACAAAACAAAAAAAAAAAAAAGCAGTTAATTGAAAGGCCAACATATTGGCCATTAACGACACATCTAAAAATACTTCCAACAACTGCAAATACTTGATGGAATGCAATTAAACAAACATAGATCGGGAGAGCTCATAATCGTCAAATAATAGGAAACATGAAAATGTCTTCTCCATAAGCTCTGCAGTGTTTTCTTTCTTTCTTTCTTTCTTTCTTTTCTTTCTTTCTTTCTTTCTTTCTTTTCTTTCCTTTTTTTCAAAGAAATGATATTTCATGAGAATGAGAATGTGGAGCAAAAGAGGCCTGGCCTACAACACAACTATCTTGATTGTACAGAATAATGTCTGTGTTCTGCTCTCTGAGTAACTATGACAGACGAAAGAAATAAAGAAGGAAAATAAAACACATGGAGAGAGAGAGAGAGAGAGACAGAGAGACAGAGAGAAAGAGAGCGAGAGAGAGAGAGAGAGAGAGAGAGAGGAGAGAGGCTAGAGGAAAATAAATAATAATATACAAGAATATAATGACAAACTGAACTGACACAGAATAAAAACGGGAAACAAAGAATAACAGAAAAGAGAGAAGAGAGGGAAAGAAAGAAAGAAAAAGGAATAATCAGTAAAGAAAGTAAGAAAACGGGCAAGAAGAAAGAAAGATTGATAAAAAGAAAGAAAGGAAGAAGGAAAGAAGAAGAAAGAAAGAAAGAAGGAAAGAACTAGCTCCACAGAGTGATAAGTTTTTCCCTCCCCGCGTAGCAGTGCTTGCCATGAGAAATGTAACAAATGTTTATATTTAATTTTTGCCAAATCTCTGTACAATGTATTCGGGATGTAAGATTGCACATGCTGAAAGAAAGAGCTCCAGGAGGCAATAAAACGAAAACAAATCCAGCAAAGCGATAAATATAGACAACGAACGGAAAGAAGAATTATAACACCTTTTGTGAGCCCTGCCAAACAATTGCAGTACATGATATTGTCCAAAAATTGCAGTACAGGACACTGCCGACATCTAAGGATTTATTTTTCTGTCCTTCATTGTAAGAATACCAAAGCATAGACTTATTTCAGACTGTAGCACCAGATTCAATATTTGGTAAAGTGATCTGATGTCTTCACAGAACGTATTGTCTCTGAAAAGTGATACTGTTCAAGGTCATCATATGGTTAAATCATCTTTTCTTTCTCTTTATGACACGCTATACTGAATGTCCAATTAATTAAACTTTTTTTTTTTTTTTTCGTGAAAGTTTTGTCTTAACTTTGTGAATCTTCCACGGATGTTTAACATATCAAATTTTCATTTTCTACCGAGCGAGGTCAATGGCTGTGAACATGTCTGTGTTCAAGTATAGCTTCATTTGATATTTTTCGCCTTAACTTCTATTAGCGATTGTGAATTAATTAAGAAGGAGCCCAATTTGCATGTTTTGAGCTAGTCTGCCCTTTTGTTTCCTGTTTAATCATTTTCACTGAGCATTTTGTATTGTATAACGTGCTCTCCAATTTATTATTTATATTTCCATTACTGGCAATATTCATAGTCAATAAATTTTCTCCATTACTAATGGCAAGTAGGTGCCTGTAAAGGAATAAAGCAAATCAACAAAGATATACGAGTTGTCTCCAGCGATTTTGCCACATGAGACAAAGACTGAACTCCTACAATGCTCTATTTCTTTGTTTCCAGTCGCTGATAAAGAATCAACACATAATATATAGGTAGGACAGATGGGCTAAACAGAAAACAGAGCAAACTTCTTACAGAAAGTGGGTCTCCTACAGTTTGCAGTAGGAACTTCACCAATTACTTAGCGGGAATCTGTAAACAGATGGTTGGGAAGCCTACAGAGTCAGGGAGAGGGAAGGAAGATTAGAACGGTGATAATTGGTTGGTATACGGCTTCCGCTATCTATAGATCGCTTAATGAAGAGTCAAATTTTGGTTGTTACGAACTCAAGTGGCCACAAGCTGAGCGGTCATATGAGTATTGCTGATATTTCTCCATGAGTGGAGATTGACCTGATGTTGAAGAGAAGTGACATAGTACAAACAGTAATGCCTAAAAAAAAGAACCTGTTTGTCTGCATGTGTGTCAGCCAGTGGAAGACGGAGCACGTGTGTGTCTGTGTGTGTGTGTGTGTATGTGTGTGTGTGTGTGTGTTTGTGTGTGTGTGTATGTGTGTGTGTGAGAGAGAGAGCGAGAGAGAGAGAGAGAGAGAGATAGAACGAGATACAGAAGAACAGATAATACAAAATGGCGGTGTCTACCAAAAATTATCCAGTGAAGATAGAGATTGAAGTTGTTAAGTCTGGAAATTGTCTTTGTCTAGTTATAAAACTCACCGTATCAATAGCCAAAATACAATGATCGAGTCCATCTCATGAATTATACATGCAGCTTATTATTCTCAGCTTAGTTATTCTTTGTGCTGTTCTTAAAAAAAAAAAAAAAATTCTATTCATTTGAGTGAGGATACAATGGGTATTGTCATAAGATTATACACATCTGTTCGACTTAGATAAAGATGTATCTGTACTCAGACACTTTGTTGGTAATCCCCGATAGTCTAACACTCTTTATTAAGAATCCGTTCGACCTATATAAGAATCTCTCTCGAGTTTGACATATATTCGGACATTTTGTAGGTAACCTTAACAATCTGGCATTCTATATCGAGTACACCAGAGCGAGTGCCTGTCAGTGCGTCGTGAGTATCCTTATTGTGACAGCCTCAAGTCCAGCGTTAGGCGGAGCCAGATAGGCAAGTGTTTATTTTAGTAAAGCCTGTCTGTTTATGAGTGTTTAGTCTTCATGCTCAGACGTTTTTCTCTCTAGTGTAGAGCCGAGTACCACATTGCCCAAGAATAGGGTTTTTGTTTTCCGTAGGGGTTGTAGGGGAGGAGGTGAAAGGAGGAACGAAAAGTCATGAAATAATCAAGAATATGGAGAACTAACAAAGGAGACATCTAGAGAATATAAAAAGAAACGGAAGAAAGAAAAAAAAGAAGGAGAATCAGAAAGAGAATGAGACAGACAGTTATGGAAATATGGACAGAGATAGATATAGATGTGGGAGTATACAGATAAATATAACAATCCCTAGGGACGGCAGTGTGGAAGTTGACTGTACAGTTTAGTGTGGAAAACACAGTGCCGTTTCAGTATTGTCCGTTTGAGGATCCAGTGATGTCACTCTCATCTCCAAAACAAAAATTAACACTTTAAAGGTGGAATCACAGTGCATCTCTCTCGAACCGTCTTTAGCTCCGGCTTATGCCATTTCTCGTATAATGTTATAATGTTAACTCTCTGTGTCCGGCACGCCATTTCATGCATTTCAATGCCGTTGGCCATTTTGTCGGCTCAACGCCTGGCAGAATTTTTACTACAGAAGCTAGAATAATTTCGGTACTTCGACAAAACCATTTCTCTTTTCTTACACTGAACTTGTATATTGCGTAGACAAAATGTTCGGAGAACTGACTTATCAAAATACATTAAAAAAAAAAAAATATGAAATGAGTTATTTCTTTTTATTTTCAAATCATGAACAATGACTGTGCAAAAGTATGAAATTTTGTTTCAGAGAAGGCAGTGAGGTCAGTCCAATGGACAACTAGACGGGGTCGAGAGGGATGGGAAACGGGCCTGCTGTATTTGTACATTTTGCTTAGTCTTCTCTGCCCGGCCTGATTTTCTTCTGTACGGATTCTCTGTAGAATCACCTGGCTGTCCTACAAACTCACAACTCGCCCTACACCAATCTAGATAGCCATGCATGCCATCTTCCACGTCAATATCTAGGGCATCAAAACCATACCATCACCACTACTTACTATCATCTGTCTAGCCTGTTATGGTATAGATGTAGAAAGAGTGCTTGTTCTATAACGAAAGATGGGACAAAATAATGAAGGGGGAAAAGGCTAAGAAGGAGATGATACAACAAGAAAAAGATAGGGAATATATTGTTATGAACTTTTCAACCAGTAAAATCAAGAACAGATAATGTAGGCAAGGAGGGCATGTCATGTCATTATCAGCATTATCATCACCCTCGTCATCTGACACGTCAAACTGTTCTTCTTCATCACCGTTATCATAATCATAATAATAAGTTAAAGAAAGGCAGGTCAGGAACAACAAGCTGTAGATTTTCAACAATGACAAAGTCAATAAATGTTTAAAAATCCAGCAGTAAATAAATTACTATAAAGAACATCTTCATAATGGTTCTTCATCATGGCAACAACAACAAGCAAAATAAATAAATAAATAATAAAAAAAAAGGCCCAAACAAACAAACAAACAGGCCAACAAAGAAACAAAACAACAACAAAGAAAAATACAGAATGTCATAAAATCATCTCCATCATCATCATCATCATCATCATTGATATTTTTCTTCCTAGAAATGAACTTCAATTTGAAGACAAAGTCAGCTAGATGCCTCCATGCATTAACAAACAAACAACAATTATGCAGAATTAAATTGATGACAATTACGATACTTATCCATCATTACTATAATTTACGATCAAAGAGAAGGATTATTCCTCTTCTTTGTATGTTGATAAAACAGAGTTTATACTACTATTGTTTCTTCACTTTACCTCGTTTATTACCAGAGTTTCTTTTCTTTGATCTCCGCGGCTGTTGTATACAGCGTTCCTCGCACGTATATTATTATTATTTTCTCTTTCTCGGGTGTTTCTTCATATGTTTGTTCCTTCCTGTTTTCTTCAATTATTGGATGTGCTATTTTCCTTTCCTTTTATGCAGCCAAACTACAGCCGTATCGGATCAACACAATGTATAAACATCTGAAAACTGGCATTCGGGTATAAACGTTTTTTTTTTTTGGATAACATTTTCCTCTTGACACTTTGTCAGAGTAGCTATGACTCGTTGCTGTTGTCTCGGGACAAAGGATATTCTTAGAAAGCAGACAGCAAAATCAGAAAGGTGAAGTCTTAGAACGAAAATCACAGAAGATCTGCAGAGAGAAAGCTTATAGCTGTCGTGTGATAGTCTGACTCAACCTTCGATTGTGATGTTGTGGTCGACAGCTCGGAAAAAAAGACAGACAGATAGATAGATAGATAGATAGATAGATAGATAGATAGATAGATAGATAGATAGATAGATGGATGGATGGATGGATGGATGGATGGATGGATGGATGGATAGGCAGGCAGGCAGACAGACAGACAGACAGACAGATAGACAGACAGACCGATATACTTTCAGATAGACAGGCTGACCGTACACTAGTAATACACACCCTGGAAGAAACAAAGAAATGGACTGAGGCAATGAGACAAATACATTTATAAAAAGAAAGAGACAAACAGTTGGTTAGAGGGGAGGGAGGGGGGGGGCGGCGTTGGAAGTATGTTCCATGCAAATGTTTGACAAACCAACGTGCCATGTCAGTATTCTCATAGATTGTTATACCTGTGCTTTTTCAAACAGTGTTTTGCTTGAAACGGTTCTGTATCGTTCTTACCCTTCAACAAAGGTGTCTTTTCATTCATTAGGAACAGCAGTGATACAAATGACCTGAACAACACGTCTTAGTGTACATTTGACTTGAACCTTATGCATTAGTCTGCTTCTTCAGGCCTTGAAAACAGTGGTTGAGGAAACAGCATAAACAACAACGGCCAATATTCAGTCAGTTGATAGTGTCATTGTAATCGAGATAAACTCCACCAGGAGGTTGAAAGACGTATATAGAGCGTAATTCATTGTCGCTGTGTCCGACCAGGTTTGGAAACTTCTGGCATCATTTTGGCACCGTATTTCCTACCATGAACATGAAAGCCGCAGGGGACATAACTCACCCCTTGGTTTTACATGCCCAGGAATTAATGCCCAGCTGTGATTAAAGAGGTCAGGGGAAGTTGCTTCTCCTGGGAATAAGGGAAGGGAGTCTCGAAAAGCCGACAACTATTCCTTAAGTGTGTCACAACTATTTAACTCCCTCGTCATCCTGCTCGATGTATGGCGGCCTTAAAGCTTAACAGTGACTTTTTAGGCTCCCCACTGACTTAACCAACAGAATCTTGTACAGTGAGTCAGTACTTGTGTATTCTGGCACCCATCTTTGGTTGACAGTGTTTCGTTTATAGTTGTCACTGTTGGTGTGTATACTCACCTTTCTCAGTCTGTCACGTCACCAGAACAAATGAGTAGCGCTGTAGTTGGATGGGGAATATAGTTCTTGGACAAAACATACATTTGAACTATTTGCTTCGTAATCCTGGACCGCGTTAGTTAGATAGTTAGTCAGAGGGCCTATTTTGGATCTTGCAATGATCCCGTGCTGGCAATGAACACTTCGGTTTGTTTGATAATGCGAATCATTATGATACGATTATAGCTACTCAGTCTCTTTTGTTTACATTGAGGAGTCAATGACCTGAGAAGAACAAAAGGCAATACGAGTCCTTATGGTATAGAGGATTGCTGCAATTTAGCTGAAAAGAATCGAAGTTGTGCTTAGCTATTACTGTTGGCTACAATGTGAATCCGATTTCGGTCACTGCGTGGTCAAGCTTGTGGGCAATAACGTGGACATTCAGGTAAAGTCCACTCTAGAACATGGATAACATAGCACATTGCTGGGAGGTCTTTTTCGGCCACGACCTACGCTGCTTTCAAAACAGCGATAGACCCGATATAGATAGCTAGAGAGATAATGAATATATATATGGTAGATGTCCATAAAAACACGCCTATTTCCATTAGTGTTCATACTGAATGGGGCAGCGTAACATTCACTTGGCTACCCAGGAATGCCTGTGAGTTTTGTACGCCGAAATCGTGTGCCTAACTTCTCCCATCCACCCCCAAACATAGCAATATTTTTCAGTGGCAACATCTGCCGCCCTATATGGGAACTCTTAGCGAGGGTGGCTATTCCCATGAGAAGGATTGGCAAATTGTCCCAGTGGTATAAATAGACCCCCCTCCCCTGAAGAGGGGGGTGGGGTGGGTACGTCGATTTGATATAAGATCGTTTTTAATGAAGACCAAATATCTGAGATGATTCCGATAGTGATCTTTTATTTCATGCACGAGTAAATGTCAAAGTGATGCTTTGCCGCGAAAAGGGCCCTATGTCATCATTGGGCCATTTTATATTGTACACAAAGAGAATTAAGAGCCCGATGGCATCGTGCTGGTTGTGATAATGAAACCGTTTTGAATTTTGATATCAAAAGCAAGTTTTTCACCGCAGACATGGATGCCAGAATACAACGTCTTGGAAGTCTTGGAAGTTTTTGTCAGTTTGTGGGGGGAGGGGGAAGGAGGGAGAACTCAATTAATCTCTTTAATTTTGATGCCTTTTGTTGTTTTTCGGTATTTAAATGTCACCATATTGATATCATTCAGTTGAGCAACATATTTCTGACGAGGATTTTGTTCCCATTTGTATTTTCCTAATGTCAACAATCCCCCCATTACTATTTCCTCGCATGACGCATTGCGAGTTTATCCATGCCGGCCCAGCTTGTACTCATCTCAGCATTCACGTCTTTGCACGGTCAGGCCGCCCCGACAGAACGGTCTTTTACAGAAAGAAGATTTAAGGCGTGCGGGCCAGAGATGTTTCCTTAACTCCCCCCCGAACTGCCGAGAGAGCAGCCAGTAAATACCAGAACACAGCGCAGACTTCAAGTGCTTTTGGCCCAACTCAAGGATCTATCCACATGTGCATGCAACATCCACTCACTCTGAGCCATGTCTAAATTCTACTCATGTAAATACTGCGCTCTTACTCAAGATATTATTATGTTTAACTTAATCACGGTTGAACGGCACATTTTCGTAGATTTGATTTAGAGGGGAATTTAGGAATATGCATGGGAGAAGGGGGGGGGGGGGCATTTTCTAATCCAGTTTTTAGATGTAGGTTAGAGATCAAAATGTTAATGCATTCAATGTTCAATAAATCATGAGGCTCCCTCTGGCCGTATCTATCTATCTATCTGTCTGTCTATCTGTCTGTCTGTCTGTCTGTCTGTCTGTCTATCTATCTATCTATCTATCT
>JBCAUA010060545.1:0-11323 GCA_038406235.1 Peronia verruculata
TTAAAATCATCTCCCCCCGGCGGTTTCCAAAATCACTCCCAGGACCCGCCCCCCCCTCCCCCCAACAGCTCAATCTTATTCTATTTTCCAGTGCTGGCACGCATAGGTTACTTATTTCTAACTCAACCAGGAAAGATGTTAACCTAATAATATAGCCCTTTTTCGCCCATGCAGAAGGTTGAAGGAGTCAGTACTCAACATTGATATCGTACTGTAATGATAAAGCAAAGCAAGCATTAAGGTTGGCTGTTCTCTTCTGCTCCTGCACATATTTGTTTGTTTTTTTCCCCCGACGGAAAGTAATTCACACCAGTATGACCTAAAACTGTATATTATTAAGATAAAGATAAGATGAGATAAGATAAGACAAGGCAAACGTTATTCGTGTTCGTTGGAAAAGTAATTCCATTTACCTGATTAACATGAACAGTTTATGTAGGATACATTCACAATTACAATGTAAGTTACATGTGGACAAACATATCAGGAATTGTATGAGAACAAGGCATACTTAAGAAACATTTCCTTAACTTATTAATAAGGGTATAGCTGATACATGTACTATCAGTGATAGCAGAAATGAATATCAATAAAGCTCAAGATGAGCTCTTAATCTTACATGCAACAAACGCCCAGCTTGCATTATCTATACAATAAGAGCGATCAGGGGGCGTGGCACTTATCTTATGGTCCAATAAAGTCGGAATCGGAAGGCATTCAAAATTCAAATAAAATTACACACGTGGGAAACTGATGCCCAACTGTGTTAAAGGCTACTCTTTATTTTGATCGAAGTTACAGAGTTGTTTTATTTTTTTCAATGCCGAACTATCATTCATTTTGTCCGCCATCACTTCCGTGTGGGACACATGACGCGTTCAAAACACGTTTTCTTTGAGTAATATTCAGTTTAATGAACCAAAATACCAGCATCGAGGTGCGCATGCTGGCCTAAAAATTTAAGTCGGAGGACTTTTTAAAAACCTCCCACGGAGGCTGTGGGGTACCCAGCTAGTATATTATATAAAGGTTGAGGGGGTGGTTATTGTACATGACAATTTTATTGTGTCATTATGTTGCAGCCATTGCAATACTGTAGGCACCTGCTGAGGTACTATTGTGATTTCTCAAGAACTTACGTCCCTACAGTTTTATTTTTATCTATCGCACTTGAAATCTCAAAGGAAACGTTCCCCTATCAAGCTGTTAGGTCTCTTATCAGAATCAAGAGCGAAGTCGCTTTAAATGTTTGATGATCATCTGATACACATTTATATACTTTAACGCCTGGAGATCGTTGATAGCAAATCAGAAATGATGTAAACAACCGAAATCCACCCGATGCCCTGTTAGATAAACACTCCAATTCAAAGTGTTGTTTTTAAGCGAACGTGAAAAGTGGGTTGGGCGTGATCGGCCCTTATCAGGTTTGGTGTGAAGAGAGTGTAGAGGACAAGAGATAATCGTTCTTAAGGAAGTACGTCGCACCAAGCCTGTTAGTCCCTGACATTAATGACTGTAATAGGCAATCAGCTACGGAAGAAAGATCACAGGTGCTTACATCTGGCTAGAGCTAAGTCGTGCACTTAGTCTCTTAAGCTGTGCACTTCAGTCTTGTTAGTTGGTGAGTAATGAGTGCCAGGATGCGCTCTCGCGCCAGATTGAACAAAAGTTGTGTTGAGCAAAGATGATGTGCTCAGACAGGTGGGAGAGGAAAGTAAAAACGTTTAAAAGGAAATGTAACACACACACACACAGACACAGACACACACACACACACACACACACACACACACACACACGCTAATATATTGTGGTAGTTTCCCGTTCTGAGCTCGGCACACATGATTAAAGGTTAACTTTGCCCGTCATGCCAGGGTGGCTGAAATTTAACATAAAATAAATAAATAATGATGACAACAGTAATCAACTGGTAGGCAAATTGAATCGTATAAGTCAGTGGTCCCCAACCTTCTTGTCGCCGCGGACCGTTCAACATTTGACAAGATAGTGCTAAGTGTTACGTCCCTACGTATATCTGTACCTGTGTTAAAACATTTTATATCTTGAATAAAAATAGCTTTCTGCCACCGTGATTCGCCTTACAAGTGGCAAAATAATGAAAGAAAAAAAAAACCAAAACGTTAGACTCAGATAGTAAATAAAATGGGACCACTGGTATAACTGATTGAATGATTATTTATTATTTATTTACTTATTTATTTATGCTTTGTTTGTTTGTTCATCATTTATTGATATGCTCATTCATTTAGACATTCAAGATTCATTTATAGTAATTTTGGCAACAACTCTCAAATACATGCAACACACCCACATAATATTTTCCACCTTACCAAAATAAGACGCTAGGCAAAGTGGTATGGTTGCTATGGTCGTCATTGTAAGTGACTTTCTTATTGTTGTTTACTTCCTGGTTTAATTTCTTGCTGGCATGTTTATCTATTTATCCTCCGAAAGAGTGTTCTGTACTACGTGTTTCCAGTAGATGTGTTGACTTATTCCATTAAGATAAAGATGATTAGTCTGAAAATCTGCTGTTCCATGACTTTATGATAGTTATTGAGTTAGTTAACTCTCCCCCTTTAGTCTTTTGCCTGTTGATTTATTTGTTTATCTATTTATTTATTTATTTATTTATGTATATTTTAAGCCGTTCAATCTTGAGATAGTAGGATTACCTCGGGTTTTAAGTAGCTGCCTGGTTTTGGTAAAAATTTTTGTGGGTAGAAATATAGAATTTGGAAATTTTGCCCGGACAGCCCACTCTGTCATCGACTTTGAACTGCCAAGGGTCTATGTTTCTGCCCCTTTGTCTTTATATATCAATATCTGTCTATTTGTCTGCCTATTAGTTGGATTGTTACTAGATCCATCCCTGTCCATGTTTCTGTCTCTGTACTCTTTGTTCGCATGCCTGACTACCCACCTCTCTGGTGTATAACTGTGCCATTGCTCAATTATCCCCACCTCCCCTCACCCCCTAGCCTCTTCGAGTTTCCTGCACATTCAAATGACAGTATGCCTGTCCGAAATGTTCCACCCATCTATATTATGCCGTGTTTTAAGTCGACACCGTGCCTCTTTCAAACATACCTGCGCAAATGGATACACGCTTGCGCACTCTATAGTTCAGTAGAGCACGTCTATTTTCTCACAGACAAAAAGGCAGTAAAGCGCTACCAAGTACTATTTTCAACGCACCAGCAATCGCCATGTGTGGTCCTGCACAGACCAACCGCGCAGAGCCTATTTATAGACCGTATGGCTAGTCAATTAAAGGCCTAGGATACCTCACGGTCTGGCGCACAGCCTTCTGTGTCAGTGCAGTCGCGTGCCCGAATAGCATAGCATAGACACCTATCGACCTAATGCACTTTTCATGACGCAGGTAAAATGACCAGACGCAGTGACACTTAAGTTGAACTCTTAGTGTTATCGTTCCACTGGCCCAGGGCTCGGGGACCTTTCACCTGTTGGCACCTGGCCGCTATAGACGAAAATGTTGGTGACACTTGCACCTTCTTGATATCATTGTAACGCGCCAGGTGGAACCTTTTGTCCTGGGATGTCAGATTGCTTATTCACCGGATCAGAAAGATAATTTAAAGCACTCGGAGATGCCTGTGTCATAGACTGTCAAAAGTTAATGATGTAATAATATTTAAAGTGACTCGTTTCCTAAGTTGATTATCCTGTTTATCATGTCAAATAGCCACCCCAGCTTTCACTTTCACGACGTGTTTATTCCGCAGAACACACATGAACTAGATCTACTCGTGCTATTGTCAGTTTTTGTAAAGTTGTACTTGTAGACTGTGGCGTTTAACTTGAGAAATTATTTTGATGAATGGAAGCCTTAGACTAGTTAGGTTTTACTCTGCATAAACTATCATGGGTAAAAAAAATATCGTTGCACTTTGACAGATGAGGAGAAACGTCCATCAATATCAAAGCAAGATTTAATATTTATTGTGAGAATCATAAAATGGTACCTTTTGAGTCTCAGCTATGAGATTGATGCATTGCAATTTCTCTTTCCATGGCTCCATTTTCTGGGGATATGACGAAGATGCAAGACCATAAAGCGAGTGAATCCGGCATTGTCAGACAATGGTCAGAAAGACTATGCAAAGTCTCGAATAATGACACCAACAGGCTACAGCTGCAGCTTTATCTCTCTGCCCTTGAGTTCTTTGTTTGTCCACATTAGACTGTCTTAGTAGTTCTTATCAAGATTATATAATCTCAGCTTGTTGTGACTTTGGTTTCTAGGTTTGGTTCTGTTTTGTTCTATGCTATGTGACAAGATTAATCTTGAATCACATGCTTCAAGGTTATCGATATATTCAATGTTTGGTTTCGATCTGTTGTATCCAGTCTGTATCCTGATCAGTCTGTCAGACAAGAATGTCCGTGAGATTTTATGTGTGAGTGCCTTGAAGTGTGTGGGCATGAGAAAGTGGGTAGAATGTATACAGAAATTTTTCTCAATGCGTATGTGAGTACATGAATCTAAGTTTGAGCATATGGATGCTCTACACACAACAAATAGACTGAGCTGTTGGATATGTTGATTTAATGATACGTTCGCTTTAATAATTATGGTCATTACTGCATTCCGTGATCTTTAACCTAATTTACCTGAAATTCCACAGTTTTTAAGTACCTGTCTTGTAATCTCAGCTTTGCCCTCTCAATTTGTGCCTTCCAAGAGGCAGATTATTCCCACTAGTGATAAACTTCAATGAAACTGAAAAGGACCATTGCTATTTCTAATTCCACTGAATTCCTGAAATCTATTCTGTGTCATTTCTGGCTCAACTTTCTTTTGTGAACTGGATCTGGTATGTTCTTTGACCACATTTAATTGCCCGTAACTGTAAGTCCAGGCATGTGAAGAAACAAAATTGTACTGGTAACTGCCGCGCCGAATTCCAAGCTAATTATATCTGTGGGAGATCCGTTGGTGAACTTTTAAATGGAATGCTCTGCCAACTTGTCTTTCTCAACGTCAGAGAGAGGATGGGTGACAAAGGAAGGAAAGAAGGGAATTGTAATAAAATTTCAAGTTTGCATTTTTTTTTTTTTAAATTTAGCCTGTCTGCCTGCCTTTCCTAATGTCTATTGTCTTTTTGTCTGTCTGTCTGTTGCCTGCCTTTCCGTCTGTCTATCTGCCTGTCTTTCTGTTAGTCGATCTGCCTATCTATTGTTTAGTTGCTTGCTGTCCAGCCGAACTGTTTGCATGTTTGATGTGCAACGGCTGATTAAAGATGTTGGCTGAGTGGAGGATTGTTTTGTTTGTTTGTGTTTGGATTTAACGGCTTGTCGGTACGACTGAGTCTGTATTGCGCCGAGCATGGTGGTACATTCGCACGTCAAAAAGCTTGATCAAAGTATAATGACATAACGTGTAATATCTTCCGGGTAATGCATTTTCGAGTTATGAAGGGAATATCAAAACGTGCAGGCCTGTATAAATTTGGATAATCAAGGAGTGTACAAACGACATTAACAAAAAAGGATGGGAGTAAACAGAAGCAGGGCCATGAATGACTTTGCTATCATTATGATCATTAGTATGTTTGTGCATTGTTTTTGTTGTTAACGGATGCTGATAGAGTGATAATGATTTACTTCCATTTTTCTATTGTTACTTTGGTTCCATTTGTTTGGTGTGTGTGTGCCTGGATGTTGTTATATCTCTTTCTGCTTCTGATAAAAACCAGGACAGTTTTTAGAGAGCTTTCCCAAGGCAACGCTCAAATCACTGAACAGCCAATAATGCTTTTTTTTGGGGGGGGGGGGGGGAGTGGGGGTGGCGGGGAGGGTGTCTTGTGTGTTGTTTGTGTATGTGTTTGTTGTTTATTGATTTAATTGACATTACCTGTTGTTGTTTCTTTGTCTGTTTAAATTATTTGTCTGTTTATTTGTTTGTTTGTTTATATGACAGAACTATATTATTTTGCCTCACTGCTGATAGCATAAAGGTGTTTAAAAGCAGAGGGTTGGGAAGACAAATTGATCAGGTATTTTGTTGTTGTCGCTGCAAATATTATTAAAATTCTTGTTGTTGTTGCTGCTGTTATTGTTCTGCTTCTCCACATGGTCTGCCGTGGATTTTTTGTTTGTTTGTGTTGCTTGAGTTTTATTTGTTGTTTTTGATTTTGTTGGTTGGTTCTGTTTGTTTGTTTGCATGTGTGTATGTGTGTTTTGTGTGTGTGAGGTTTTTTTTTTTTTCATCTTTCATGAAAGCTGGCAGAACTTTGTATATCCATCAGTGTTTTCTAAACTGAACACTTTTGCTGTGTCAAAGATACTTTTTCTTTTATTTGTGCTTTCCCACCATGACTTGAAGTGATGCACTTCTTAAACGTGGCTGATGAAAGCTGAGTGAGATGACAAGACCAACGAGAATAAGAGAAACAACAACACCAACACACGTTTTCTCACCAGTTTGAAGAGTGTCCGAACCAGTTTTAGTATTAAAATATACCTTCCTTTTCTTGATTGATGTATTCGTGTATAGACTCGGCAAAAGTCTGCAGTTCATTAGTACGACCTCGGACTGAATCCAAAATTGTATGTGTATTTTCCTTACCTTGCCTGTCACACGGCCTCCAGCGAATATGAGTAGCTGTCTTGGAGACTGGTGCAAAAAAGATTTCTTTTATTTTTTAAATAAATTCTGGCCGGAAATGTTCTTGTCCAAACGAACCACCCAACCCTTCCCCAAACTTCTACTCGTAATTGTGATTCTGCCGTCAAAGTATAATGAACATGAAAGACAAAAAGACCTACAATTGAATAATTGCTAAATCGCCTGTGGCGAAAAAAATACTGAACATGAATATAGATGTGTCTTTAGTTGTACATACCGCTCGTGTGATTCGTTTCTATAGCAACTGCTGCTATACTTGCTGCGGTTTTAAGCTTTGATTGTTACAACATGAAAATCCACAGTTTTCTCGTCATTTACAAACATGGTAACCCGAAAAAAAATCGTTCTCTCAGGATGTTTATCAATTCGAACGATTTATCTTTATTTTCATTTATTTCACAGAACTGGAGGACAAAGATCTGACCGAGAAAAGAAGAGTATCAAAGTGATCTTGATTTTGACAGCGGTATTTTGCATTCATCTGAAAATTAAAAATATATAACCGTGGCAAATCTATTTACCACATAAATGAACGTGAAGAAATTTTGGTGTACAATACAAGTGTAACAGTTGTATAGTACGATTCCCTCATACAAGATTCTGGTTAGAGCAGTCACCAACTTGGCAGCCCTTGCAGCATGACAGATTATGCAAATCTCCTTCTTGACTCGTACCATCTAGACTATGTTTTGTTTCTCACCATTTCAAATCAATGTCCAAAGCACAAGCGCATTTTTTTTTTTTTTTTAGTCAGATGTGACATTTAGCTTCAACTTGTTCCATCCCAATCCCCAACATATACACAAACCTATCGCAGTAGTTTTACACAAAAGCTTTTCAAAAGTTTCTGCCAGTTCTATTTAGATACACGAGCTCTGGCTGCCGCCGATATAATCAGCGATTTTGAGAGCTTACTACCGACACTTGGAGAATGCAACTGCCGTCCAGGATCTCCGTGCCAGTAGAATTATAGGGATTTCTATCTTCCAGCGGTTGACAAATGAATGGTTCTTTATGATGCCGAAAAGATAACAGTAGGACATTACAATGCCTCAGTAGCGATAGATTGTCCTAGGCCCCCCTAACACATACATTGTAATTATGTATCTATCGCATTATATGGATATCTGCTCTAGATCAGAACAAAACAAACATTCTTACTGACGTATTGTGGGTAAGCTACAAGAGCTGAGTGTTCTTCAGTTGTTCCGTTGGCCGTTTCTTGACATGGATGCCGACCTTGATACTGTTTGCAACAGACCATGATTAAAATTCCGTAAGAGTTTGTTTCCACTTCCCGAGTTTTGCCTCACGGCTGCAATGTGTACAATTGCCATGAACAGTAACTCAGTAGGCGATCAGACACAGACGTATGATGTAAAGCATGTGGATGTAATTGTTTGCCCCTTGGTTTCCATTGTTCCCCTGTCATGAATACTGTTGCTGCCAACATCAGTGAGTCACAGGAATTCCTGACCTAGCACAGTGGTTAAAATTCCCCAGTAATCCGCTGTTAATTCTTATCTTGTTTCTAAAGACATCCGCCTTTCCTTCTCACCTTAGGCGGTTTAACAATAAATGTTTTGGGGATAAGTGTCGTGGTATCGATATAATATACCCAAGTCAGAATTGCGATCACTGTTCTAAATTGCTCGAACTCTGTACATTCCCAAAAAAGATTTTTTTTTTTCCTTTCTCTCTTGGGAATAAATACAAATTTTAAAAATTCCAGGTTTCATTTAATTGAAGTATATGAGGAATGGCTTGCTAATAATAAGGTGTCAATGGTTAGAGGTCGGTCTCTCTCGATACTTTGGAGTCAAAGGATTATATGAAGCATGAGGACAGCAGTAGAGTCCTTGCACACCCTCTGATCTAGTGGGCAACTGATGGTCTTCTGGCTGGCCTCCCCTAACTACTGACTGTCCACAATTTGGACTTGATGGGAAAAGACACTGGGCGTACCCTGACCAACTTGCTCGATTAAACAATAGACACCGGGCGGTCTGTTTCCGAGACGGTGAACATGGCGGATGTGACATAGCAGTATTTCAATAACACATTTAGAATGACAGATGATGTACAGCCACGATACCATCTTTACAATCGCTATTACCACCAGTGCCTTTATTTCCTCTTTCTTTTTCTTTCTCGGAATCTCTGCCCATTTCCCTCTTTCCATGATTCACATCGGCCAGCTTCATGTAGTATATACATATACACACTGATCCCTTTATTTCTGCTTGTTTTGTTTTGTTTTGTTTTCCACCTCTTCCTTCTCTCCCACTTCCTGTCTTCTCGTATGTGGAAACTAACCAGCTAATAATTACTAATTATTACACACTAATAATTACAGACATAATAATAATAATAGAGAGTATTTATATAGCGCTTATCCCGTATTTACAATCAATTATCACCCCGACAGATCCAAAGGAGACACTCCTAGACGTTCTCAGCTTCCTGGGAAGCATACAAGGCTGCTGCTTGTTAGCTGCTCAATTCCTTATCAGTCTATCAATACCAGTCACTGTCTTTAATCAGGTACCCATTTAAACCTGTGTCGAGTCAGGAAATGTGTGTAAATGTTTACTGTCGGGACAAAATATGGGGATTCGAACCCGAAACTTTCGATTCCAAGTCCGACGGCCCAACCGCTAGACTACCGACAGCACACGGTATGAAAGTTTACGATATTGGTACTTAACTGACAAAAAAGACACTAGACATCATAAAAACATGAAAACAGCCAGTTTATTTTTGTTGTTCTTGTTGTTGTTTTCATTCACCTAGAATCTTAAAATCAAATAATGACTATGACTATAATGATATTATCAGTTTGCAGATAGCTGTCCACAATATTGTAGGTCGATTCATACATTATTTATGATGTGTCAAAAACGTAAATAAACCTAGTTAAAAGTCTTACAAATGAACTGTCAAAAATGCAGTAGACCCTGTTGTTGTTTATAGATGAGTGTCAGAATGGGAAGATGTAGTTAAATTTGCACGGATGAACTTTCAAATAAGTAACAGATCCAGTTAATGTGGCAGGTCATCCATCTTAAAGCGTTTGCCAGATCTTTTGGGATACTGTTAACCACGAGAAAAGAACAAAGCTCAGAATTAAATTTAGAGTTGTTGACCGAGGAAATGACATGATAACCGTCCACTGTCCGCTGGCTAGCATTGCTTCCACCCAGCTGGAGCCTATGTTGTGGTCAAATGACGCGAGTGAGAACTCAGCCCCAGGCCACCGCCTTGTTTTTGTCACGGACGGCATTCCCCTCATTCCGTGAGGCGGGTGCTCCATTGTGCTGGGAGCGTGGAAAGATGAGTGTGAAGAGTCCCCTTTATGCCGAGTCCCTGAATGCCAGATGTTAAGTAAGGGTGGACAGGGACACACACAAGAGAGACATCATCGGCTGGACCGTGTCCACTCAATGTGTTTGGGTACTGTCATGGTGGTGGTGCAATTAGCCATGGAACATGGACTGCCCATGACATAACACAAAGGTCAACGGCTCAAGCTGCCTATGGGGAGAGGAGGGTGTTATATGTTTTAACCCTGGAAATATCAAGAGGCCGATCTGATTCAACAGGATAATTATACTTTGTACGGGTAAAATATGCAGATTTTGAATAATGTTTCGTGGTTGTAAGCGAGATCATCTTATCTCACAATTTTAGCTCAGAACATTTAGTTCAAAGACCTGCACAAGATTCATCTTATCTGTCTAGACTGCATCAGCATCTGACGGCATTCTCGCGTTATAGACGAGAAAATATTCTCTGTATTCTAAGTGTTCCTCCTTAGGACAGACGTGCCTAGGCCGCTGATCCCGTGGAAAACTGAATTAAGTCCAAATTAAACCCAATGTCCTACTTAATTCTTGCTTTTCTTGGAATGTACGATCATGTTGTTGACTAAAGCCATAATGTCTTTTTCCTCGGCTGGCACGACAGGACTTTGGCCTTTTTCATTTGACGCTGAACGAGCCGCTCATCAAGTGGAAAAATGAGCCTGCTCCTCAAGTTCTATTTTCTACTTCGAAGTATTTGTTTTAAACCTGACAGTTCTGCTGTTCTTATTTTCTTTGTTTTGTTGGCGCTTTCTACGGCTGACGTACATTTTCTGACTTGACAGTTTTAGTTAATGTCTCATGTGTATACGTTACGTACTGTTCATTTTCCTGTCTGGGATTATGTAACAGTGTGTGTGTGTGTGTGTGTGTGTGTATGTGTGTGTGTTTTCGTTTGTTCCAAATGTGTGTTGCGTGGGTGTATTTTCTTTGTCCCCTTTCTTCCATTTCTTCTATTTTCTCCACTTCATTACTCCTTTCGCCCCCCCCTCTCTTTCTCTCTCTCGCTTCTCTTTTCCGTTTACCCATGTTTGCCATTTATACCCAACAGCCCGTAGAAGCAATTTCTTGGCCCTTGTGCTTGAATTTAAAAGATTATTATTATTATTTACCGTGACAAATTCCTCCCCATATTAGCCTCATCTCACTGTCTCTATTTTCCCTCCCCTTTCCCTCCCATACATCTGTCTATGTTTGTATGTATCTATGTATGTATGTATGTATTTATGTATGTATGTATGTATGTATGTATGTATGTATGTATGTATGTATGTATGTATGT
>JBCAUA010060556.1:0-25313 GCA_038406235.1 Peronia verruculata
CAAACAAACGCTCCCTTGTGCGAGCCAAAACAAAATTGTTTCGCCTTTACCATGTGGAGCAACTTTTTTATTTGCCTATGCTTCCTCATTGCTATACTAGGCCAAGATAGTCACTCAGTGAAAGTATCTGTTCAGTTTTGTTGTTTCATTGATACATGTATTGCTTCATGTGCTACAGACTGGCCCATGGACAGGACCGGACTGGCTCGCAAAATCAGCCCGGAAGTTTGCCAATTTAACCGGCCAACCTGGACATAAGAAGTCCCTCCAGTCCCAAACCCAACCCCACCCCACCCCTGTTATACTATAACCAACCTCTGTGTACCCCGTGGCAACACTATAAATATGGCCATAATCAGAGTAATAGGCCTGATGAGTATACAGATAGACACGTACTCCTTATTTATTTAACAAGTCAAAACATAGCCTACTTACATGTACAGTGAGTGCAGCTATTATTTTAAGAACCACTTACAAGGCTCTACGTACATGCATACTCACATGACTGCCTTCGTTTCGAATAACATGCTTATTTTAAAAAAAAATGGACTGAAACTAGCAAAACTATAAATCAAGTAAAGAAGGAAACTTGCTGCCCACAGACATACCGGCCCACCGGCCCACTGACGCACCGGCCCGTCGGGAAACCCCCAAACTCCCGAGTAGCCAGTCCGGCTTTGGCCAGAGAAATGATTAAGTCTAATTTTGAAGTCGTGAGGTTTTATCAGAACAGTAGAGATATAACAAACCAAGAACAACAGACGGTGTCTGTTTTTGGGCACTACAAAAGCGTAACGAGAAGGAGAAACCGAATAGAACTGTTCTTTGTGGTTTTTCTTCACTTTTTTTTTCCACAATTCATAATACTAAGACAGTCAGGTGTCATTTTTCTCTTAGCCAGGAAAATAAAATTTCATAATTTTGATGTCATTTGAAAAATATTAGCTGATTATTGTCTTGTCTTCTACCCATAACAATATGTATGGTTAGAACTATTATTATATATTATCACTTCACGTGTAGTATGCGGTATATCAATACAGCTGATTCATAAAAACACTTGATTTATTATATATTTATATTTCTTTCTTTGCTTGATATAAATATTATATTGTGGAAATTCATTATCTTTTTTTTTTTTATGTATGTTATCTGCTGCAATTGATGAGAGTGAATAAAAACTAGGCTGATAACAAATGATAACCAAAACTTTGAACTTATTTTGATATAATTCGTTTCAGATAAGATAAAATGAAATAAGATAAGACAGGATAAGATAAGATAAACTTTATTTCGCCTTAAAAGGAAATTCCATTACACATGTTGAAAAACATTATACATATTATGTCAGGTGTCACATCCACATTACAGGCTGAAAAAATATCGCTCTCAGCAGTAGAACAAGGCAGATTTAAAAAAAAAAACATTTCCTGTGTATTGTTGTTACACTCACCATTAGTTTTTACCTGTAAAAAAAACATTTCTTTCAGAATAGTTCAACTGATTATAAAATGGGTGCAAAGAGTTTTCCCGAATTATGTTAAGCTTTGATATAGAGGCTGAATTTTTTTTTTAATTATTATTATTGTTATTGTTATTATTCACAGAGCTGTGTGAAAAAAGTCGTCAGAGACATGATATGTCATAATTATGTCAACGTGGTAAAATTTATTGAAAGAACATGATTGCACTTGTAGCTAGTTCAATTAAATAAACAGGCATTTACACACATACTAACACTCCTGGACACCATCACTCTCAGTCAAATACAAGCAGAAAATGCCTACTTCATATCACAATTCTCACAGACAAGCACACTCTTTGAGCAAATTGCAGTCGAGTTCGTATTAGAGACATTCAAACTTAAAACAAAACGTTCTTTTGATCGAGTAAGGCTTTTGAAAGACTCCAAGAGGCAAAATTTGTTCACAGTCAGACATGGAGTAAAACTGACATCTTTAAGCTGGTGGACATTTAGACAAGACGGTTCTCAACCAAACTGTGCTTTAGAAATGTTCGGTTCAAATTAAACAAACAGACAAACAACATTGAGCTGTCTTGGCATTGGAACCAATCAAACATAACGAAAACTGAATTTCTCAAGTTATTTATGAAGGAATGCTGATATTATACCGTAATTATTGTTCATAAATAACTGAAATTGCGTTATACCTCACAGTTGTATCACTGCTCTTTCCTTTTCAGAAAATAATGATGTAGAAGCAGGACCGGTAACTTTTTTTATTACTCCTTATCTTTGTTCATAAGATTTTGATAAACAGTTTTACTATTAGCCAAATTATTTCCCTTTGGTGAGTACAACAGGTATAAACCAAGCGTTATAAGCCTGTGCGTCCACTAGCAGTTGTTATCACGTGTACTCCAGGCTAAACGTCAGGCAATACCAGAATGTAAAAGGGATCAAACGGATTGGCAATGCCCATCTCAGTAACAGATTAATTGTTTGTATTAATGACGAAAAGCAAACATAGAGTATGCGTGTTATTCACACAAATAAGAAACTCAATCATTCTTTCATGGAAATTTAGATTGCTTCGCAAGGATCCACGGCACAATGTTTACAGGCACTTGTGTAGATTCACATAAATCAAGACATAAGAGCAATGTTCTGAGTTAACAAGACTTTCATTCGTACCATTAAATTCAATACAAAACACTAGCTATCAGTAGGTCAGTATTCATGTATAAATTGTCCCCTTTCCTGAGCACTGAAAGCCACATTTATTTATTTATGGCGTACAATTACACACAGTGCTTTCTAGTCTAGAAACTGCCATATTTTGGAAACTTAGATCGTCGGACCGATTTTATCTTTGCTTACAAACAACACAGTCAACATCTGCATACAAAATGACTCATTCAACCATGAACAGAAATTCTTACAAAAATAAATAAATAAATAAATATCTACGAAGCCTAACCTTCAAGAAATGCTTCACATATTTTATTTTAAAGCTCTTAAAAGGTCATCCCGATCACACCCATAGATAGCTTCAGCAGTCACACACTCACAGCCACTGATGCGGTTCATAATTTAACGTTACAAAGTCAGTCAAGCTTGATACATCGGAAAAAAAATAAATAAAAATATAATGAAAAAAAAATCTCATAAACGTTCGGGAGAAGAATCGAACAAAGGTCTCTAAATCCAAGAAAAATAATGTCTTTCACCATTTGCGCCAGAGGTGCACACAACATCACTCCATTCATAAATTTTAATAATAAATCCATTATGCCTATCTTAGTGCCCCATTCATAAAGAACTGCAAAATGTGGTCCCTTAAACTCTTGGCCGCCATTTCCACATAGACCTATTTGCACCGATGCATTGTCTTCATAATTGACTGCAATGTTCTTGGTTGTCGTAATGTCACCTGATGACCAGTGGTCAAGGTCAGCATGGACATCCCCCCTCCTCCTTACGTCTCTCCGACAGTTTAATGTTCCTGTCTGGACTGATGGCCGGGTTGTTGGGTCCAGCCATTCGGGCTGCCAGCTTCTCCGCTGGTCAAGAGAGAAACAGAGAGTCCGACTCATGATGTGAATGGACATGATGATTACAGTGAACATTAACTTAGGTGCAGGTGCAATATTGTTTGTCTGTTCGCTCTCATTAGAAGAGCACAGTCTATGTTATGGATCAGAACAAGGGGGACTATAACACTAAACTTTCGTGTGTAACTAATTCTTTTCCCTTATCAGCCATCAGGAAAAAAAGAGCACATCTTTGAATCAGAATGGAAAGGACCATAATAATGAACATCAGTTTAGCTCAGTTCCCTTCTTGCTGTCAAAATATGAATTCATCATAAATCTCTTAATAAGAACAGATGGTGATTTAAAGAAAACAAAAACTAATAATATTGTACATCAGTTTAATTTACCATGTTTATTAAGAAGACAATGAGTACGTATTCTCTCTACAGATATATGGGGTTTTTGTTTTTTCCTGACGAAAAAAAAAAAATTAAGGCTTGAAAATTATACTGAAAAAAAATCTGAATAATATTTTTGTCTTTGCATTGATCATTTTGGGAATATTATCATACAGGTTCATTCTGTAGTTCATTAAGTTAGTAATTGGTAATCATTTTGTTGAAGTGAAAAATCAAGTTAATAATAATTTGTGGATAGGCGATTTCATATTTATGAGATAATCAGCGATATAATGGACTGCTATAGAAGATCAACAGTTTGAAACAGTTTTTTAAGCCAATCTTGTTTCTATGAATTTATAACACATAATAATAGTATGGTTATAATTTAAAATAATGAGAGGGAAGTTGGTCCGGAACAGGTAAGATTACAGTCTTTCTTACCTACAGTCTGAAACATGAGCTTGACCCCTTGACCTGATTTGGCGGAGACTTCCAGGAATATCAGGCCTTGGTCTTCAGCCACACTTATTGCATCCTAAGAAATGTTTGGAATGGAGGAGGGAATAGAATTATAAAACAATCAAAAGTCAATGTGAAGGAAAGACACTGGTCTTGCACTCGACACTTTTTTCTAAGAAATATAGAGGACGTGGAAGAATGGAAGAAGTGCAATGTCCACTAAAGCGCCCCAGCGATATTCATATGATATCATGGATAGGATGGGACATGATAGGACAGGATAGGACAGATCAGGGTGAGCTAAGATAGTACAGAACAGGATAGCATATGATAAGTTAGGATATGATAGGACAGGAGTCATCGGGGTGGGGGGGGGGGTGGGGGGAGGGCGTGGAACGTTGTGCACAATCTGACTGTGAGGTGTATCTTGAGTGACTGAACCTTGCAGAGGCCGTTCCTCTTGAACAGGTTAAAGCTTGAAAGAAAAAAAAATCCTTCTTTAATTGGAGTGAGAGCCCTGTCTGCCAGAGGGCTCCATCCAAGCTGTCACACTTTGAGATAGGCCGTTGATGGACTGCCAAATGATGGGTGAATGCTATACTTACTAATCAATTCTGATATTTCTCTAAAGTTATGCAAAACAGTGCGTACATCAACAAAAGAAACATTCATAAAATAAATAATGTATGCAGCTACAAACAACAGGATCGAATAGACACACATCACATCCCTGCATCCGCCCATATTCCCTGGCAATATGCTCTCCAAATAGGCAGGCATTCGAGGTAAAGCAGTCGTTGAATCATCCAAACAGTTAATTTATAAGGACTCTTCTCAAGACTTCTGATAATTATATAAGAAATAACTATTTAATTTATTTCTCGCTAGCTACGAGAATAATCGTAGCAAATTACTGTCTACAGCTGCGCTGCGAACGAGCTAGAGGTGTGAAAATGAGAATCAGACTAATGTGCTCTAGTTGTGCACTGCTATGGGTATGCTCGTAAGTGGGTCAAAATGACTCCATGTGACTTACTGGCCACATGCAGAGAAGCAGCCAATATAGCCAACCATGTAGGCGTTCATGCCAGCTCAATGCAGTCCAGTTGATGGTGTGAACCATGGAGGAGAGCAATGTAGATCTTACAATTTTATATAAAAGCAAGAATATATAGAAGAACTAGAATGAGAACAGGAACACGAACACAAAGAGAAGAACTAGGAGAACAACAGAACAAAGAGGAGAACTAGGAGAACAACAGAACAAAGAGGAGAACTAGGAGAACAACAGAACAAAGAGAAGAACTAGGAGAACAACAGAACAAAGAGGAGAACTAGGAGAACAACAGAACAAAGAGAAGACCTAGGAGAACAACAGAACAAAGAGAAGACCTAGGAGGACAACAGAACAAAGAGAAGAACTAAGAGAACTACAGAACAAAGAGAAGAACTAGGAGAACAGCAGAACAATGAAAGACCCTACCTCAGCTCTGACCTGCCTGGAGTCCATAGCCATGTCCACTTTGTTACCACACAGGAAGATGATGGTGCTGACCTGTCCCTGAGACTTGAGCTCCTTAATCCAAGCCATGGCTCGGTCAAAGGTCGGCTGGCGGAATCAAACAGACGTGTAAATCATAAAATTGGTATAGACTTGAAAATGTGGCCAACTCCAGTCTTTGATAATCATAAAGAAAGAGAGAGCGAAGAAGAATTACGTATCTTCAATGGTTTAAGAATTATTTTAGTTAGACATCATAATATCTGCTCCAAAACCGAAAGCCAGTGAAATATTCCAATATTTCAAAAGATCTCTCAGTGAACATCAATGATTTACAGAAAACTGATATCAGATTTTTTTTTAAAATTTTATTTTGTTTTTTACTGCAAAAAAGGTCTACATTAACATTATGTTTATGGAACCAAAATTGTACCCAGACCCGCCAATCTATGTGAGAGAGAGAGAGAGAGAGAGAGAGAGAAAGAGAGAGAGAGAGAGAGAAGGAATCATGTAGTGGAGGGTCTCGCATCTCCCCCCCCTCCTTTTTTTAGCAGCCCCTGGCAGCAACTTTTATTTTGAAAAATACACAGAAAATGTCCAAAATAATGTATAAGTATGCTTTGTCTTTTCTTAAAGCTCCTTTTATACCCTTTCATTCACTTATAACACAGCATAACACATTTTTTTATGCCAAGGTGTATTTTTATTTTACACATGTATCCATGTCTGGTGTAGCTCATGCTGCAAGACTCAAGGTAATTTCTATGTGACAAATGCAAAATGGGCTGAAAGGACTGTTGTGTGTCATAATAAATGAAAGTAAGTAACATTAGGCAATTTTATTGGAGAGAAAAAAATGCAAATAGAAAAGAGTTTTATTGCAATAAATTTTTCAAATAAGTGGTCGCTGTTCCTTAGTGTTCTCATCGGAGTAGGAAATGCTGAAAAAGGCACAGTGTTGAATTATGAAGGAAATTGTGTGATAACTGTATGATTGCTGGGACTGTCATAATGTTGGCACTTTGATCTTTCATGATGAAATTTTCAGTTATTAATGTTCAGTTTTGTAGATCCATCTATTCAGATGTTTCAACATTTTCCCCAACATATTTTGATCAGGTATTAATTGCAACTTTTAATGCATTCTGATTTTTAACTTAATCTTTGGGTAAGCGTGTTTGCTATTTATTTGTTCATGTTATGTTGTTTAATGTGTATTAAATCCTGGTTATAATAATATTAATGCATGTATTTCACTATCAGTTCATATAAACAGACAGCACATAATAACAATAACTACTGTACCGATTTCACGGCTGTGTATCTCATGGTTTCATCTTGATATGTACATGATAGTACCATGTGATGTGAATTTGTGTTATATTTTTATGTGTGAAAGTTCAATGAATCATCATTCATTGAGAGATGTGTGATGTTGTGCATGTGTATTATGTGATAACTTGGCTGATGCGACTGTACATTGATCCACTCTGTGGGATTATCAAATGTTATTGGTTAGTCTTGCATTGTCAATGACATCTTTTATCAACCCTCTGAAACAACATGTAGCATTACTATTTGTATGTGTGTGTATGTGGGTAACCAAAATATCATACACAGATTTCATGCCTTGAACAATTGCATTTCATTCAAAGTGTGAAAACCACAGAATGATTGCTGTTTACAAGTGAAATAATGCATATGCATTCACACAGTATCCATTGTTATTTTGTTGCTAGTAGATCCCGCTATCAATCTTATGGTCCTTTTTCACAGTACAGATAACGTTTTCAAGGACATCTTATATATAGCGTTGTCTGATCATATTTATTTATTTTTTTTTTAACTGGTATGTTAAAATGACGTTATTGCCATGCAACAGTATCAAACTGTCAACAATGACACCAGTCTAATTCATAAATTTTAGTGGATATTTGAAAACAGTAAATGTCTGAGTGATATTTTTTGTGTTATTTTGTCTCATGAGATTTATTGTTAATTATTATTATTTGTTTTTTTGGTATATTGGTTACTATTCATGGGGTCAGCTGACATCATGTACAAAGAACATAGACCTCACCGGAGGAGGGATTTTCAGCCAATGAGAAAAATAGGTCATATCCGCTGCGTGTCTAGCCGCACCTAGCAACAAGAGAGGGTCCCACAAGCGCAGCGGTAACTACACACATAGCGTAGAGAACTGTCCGATTTTACTACCTTTCTTTGTGTGTTTTGGGCATTCAGAATGGTTCTCCATTGTTCTTGGCGTGGACCAAAGGCAAACTTTTGCGTTTTCCCAACCCTAAAACGAGGAGAGACGACGCCATGGCATGGAACAAAGCTTGCAACCGATTACACAAAGATCTGAACGTCAGACATACATATCCCAATTTACAACACAAAAAAACATGCAGTATTTGTCGATTTCCACCCACATTTGTGTGGTTGCGCCTTCTTATGGTGGGAACGTTCCACTAGTCCGAAGGTTCACTAGTCCGAAGGTTCATATTATTATTAAATTTTATGAGGCCCACATCTAGATCTAGATCTAGATCTAGACATTCTAGTCCGAATGTTCACTAGATCTAGATCTAGTCCGAAGGTTCACATTTATGAGGACTGTTAACTTTTATTTTTGTGTGTACAGTCAAAATATAAAACAATAAAACACCACATTATCTTTTTGAATAAAAACAACTCAGTGTTTTTATGAGAATATTCTTCGATTTGGTTCCTACACTTAGCAGTGAAAAATGAACTCACGCACGCACGCACACACATCCACACACACACGTAAGGACCCCAAAAAAAACAACAAATCAAATTTATTATCCTTTGTTAATTCAAAATTAAACGCAACATTGTCTTTTTGATTGAAAATAACTGATTTTTCTTTAACTTAACTTTAAGGGAACATTCTTCGATTTGGCTTTTTGCTTCCCACAGCAATGAAAAACGCATGCATGCACACTACACACACACGTAGACACACACACAAAATAAAAGTAAGATACCGGTACATTTAGTAATGTTTGTTCAGTCAAAAAAAAAGCACCATGTCTCTTGAATGAAAATCACTAAGTTTCTTATTCCTTCCAATTAGTGAACCATCGGAATAGTGAACCCTTCTCCTCACGTTAAGATCGGTAACAGGTGGCACTCACCTCCGCTTTATCACGTTCACTTGAATACAAAATCTTTATATCATCAATAAACGTTGATGAAAATTTGTTTTTCCCTCTGTCCAGGACAGTTTTTGATTTTTTTTTTTTTATATAGTTTGGTAGACAATGAGGGCCGGTGTAATCGAAAAAGGGCTTCTAGCGAGTCCCCCGCGCAGTTCATATCAGCCGCCATTGTCTCAGTCTCGCTTGAAAGCTTGTGGCCCTTAGCAGCATTATGCTAATGAGGCACTGCGGGCCGGTGAGGTCTGTTATCTTGCAAGTTGCATGATAGTCGTTACATAATACATGGCAAATTAGTAGATTCCAGATCTAGTCTAGATCTAGATCTATATTTTAGACTGGTCTCGATTGATGGATGCATGGTAATAACCATAATGGTATTTTATGATACAGGGCCTATCTAGATCTTGTTATAGTGTGGGTTGAGAGCAGCTATCACTGTTTCTTACAATGCAGACCCAGGTCGTATTAATCTGGTCGTTAGCTTGATCATTCAAAAATAGATCTAGATTTAGATCTACAGTAGGCCTTAGTATTGGAAAATGTTAGTGTTATAAATGTAGCTCTGTAATCTACTTCTGTCTCATATCATTTCATCATATTGCCCTTGTAGAATCAGGTTGTGAATGGGATTCAGTAGCATCATGTCCATAAACAGTTCCATGTACCCGTTCACTGCAGACCTCAATATCCTAAACACATAAACATTGCAGATCCCTAATACAAGGCTCCAGTTTTAAATTCTAAATAATTCTTTCTAAATTCCAAATTGATCTAGATCTGCTTTTCATGTTACATCAAGGAAAAAATGGATTCATAAAATAGCATTACTGTCAGATTTGCCACTTATTGTCATTTAATTGGAATCAGTTTTTTTTTCCCGCAAATTCCCAGCCTTCCAGTCTTTCTGATGGTGTATATAGTATCAAGATTTAAAAAAAAAAAATTTATTGGTTGGTAAAGTGGCCCAGCCACACCTGTTTTGAACTGCCTCGGCTTTGTTTCACAGGAAATGCTGACAGGATCACTAATTTTAATTTGTATCGATCTATATTGCAAACTCCAGATGCAGTAACTACTGTTTCTACAACTCTTATTACTGATTGTCTTGTTTTAAGAGCTGCATTGTATGAAAAGGAGCTAAAATTGCCTACATAACATATATCTGGTTCCTACTACACCGGGAATAGGCAAGTTTTCGATTCTTGCACAAATCACAGCTTGCTTGCTTCTTGTACCGCCAACTGTTTCGATGTAGATTTTTCACGTGCTTTTGTTTCTTTACTTCAGTTAATGTAATGTTATATTTGAACTTGGAGTCTTAGTTATATTTAAATCCTCCATTAGCCTTTTATGTTATTTTTGTTATATATTGTTATTATTCAGAAAGTGGTTAGTTAGTCATTATTGTAGGTGAGCCCATCTCAAAAAGTGGATTTCAAAATGGGACAATGAATGGACCTCCGGTTGTTTTCATTCATAATATTCTGAAACTCAAAATGGGTGTATTTTTATGGGCAGTCAAGGCAGTTTGCCCTGAAATGTCTTGGAAAATAGCACATTTTCCAATTTTCATGAAAAATATTGGTTGATGGTTATGACCTGCCATAGCCTATGATCTCGATTTTCAAAATGCTCCCTGTCAGCAAAGATTTGAATTGAATTTATTTTGATGCCATTTGAATGCTATGGGGCACAATGGCTCTGTGGTTTGGCGTCTGTTTTAGGGTGAAAACAACTCAACGCCAGTGAGAGTGGGATTGACTTGCGGGTCCTCTGTTAAGACATGAAGATTGAAACCTGCATTTTTTCAGTGACTCAGCGGTCCCCTGGCTTCATCTGAGTAGATGGCCTTCTGAATATATTTCAGAGGTCCTGTGTATATGTCAGTATGTTATTTCATGTTGAAGAACCCTTGGCAATTTAAAATCAGTGAAAGAGTAGGCTGAGTGTCGCTGTCCAAGCAAAATGTTTAAATTCCAAATTTCTACCCACAAAAATTTTCATTATAAACAATCAGCTTCTTAAAGCCGAGATAATCCTGCTGTCTCAAAATTCCAAATTTCTACCCACAAAACTTTTCATCATAAACAATCAGCTACTTAAAGCCGAGATTATCCTGCTATCTCAGAATTGAATGGCTAAAGAAAAACAAACTTGAATGTTGTATTTTATTTTAATTCATTTTGCTGAATTAAACATAAAGTATGGGATTGTTTGGATTTCTAAATTATCGTACAAGTTTTGACAAAGCATGTTACAATTGATCACAGCCTTTAACTCTGTAACTTTAAAAATTGCCAATCTGTCTTTTATATGATGACGATATCCATTAAAAAAAAGGCTTGTTGGATTTAAAAAAAAAAAAAAGAAACCTCAAGAAATGAGTTATTTTGATCTCTGTCTGTCTTCCTATAGATCCCCTTCAAATCTCCCATTTTTTTCACAGGAAGACAACCACCCCCCCCAGAGTTTTTTTTTTTGTCATAAAGATCAATTAAAAGCATGGATGGTCATGATTTTACCTTATGTAAATCTTCAGCAACTTTAGAGCACATTCAGTGAAAGAACAAACACTATTGACATAAAAAGAACAGAATAAAGGCACAGTCGCAAGGAGCCTTCTTTTGAGACAGCTGGGGTCTAATTCAATATATATGGTTCCTGAATATGTGAAGTACTGGAATGTCAGCCCAGACAAGATTATTCATTGATCAGAAATTTCATACATACCTAATTTTACACTTAAGCTGTAATATTAACACTTTTTTTTTTGTGTGTGTTTGTGTGATTTAAATTTTTTAAACCAAATTCATTTTTTTTTTTTTTTTAGAGTTTGGATACATTTTTCAGGTTGGTATAGGGGTAGGTCTATATTATTGGGGAATGTTAACTGCACTGATCGCTGGTCACTTCAGTGTCGAAGTAGAGATACTCCTGTAGAGTTTCTTTGGATTGGTGGCTATACAAAATTTTGTTAAAATGGCTGCGAGGGTGCTAACTTTGAGATTGGGATTAAATTACAGAGTTTGAGGTTACTCTGGTTCTCAAGGGTCTCCTTACATGTTTGATACCAGTGTTGTCACATTGTAGACATGGTGAAAAACTTTTTTGTTTGTATAGTATTGTGAATCATCATGTGATAGAGACATGTCGCACATTGTGAACAGACATTTCGAACATGCATTTGAAAAATGTAATGTGGATTATTGTTAAAATAATATGCAAGGAATAAGATGGGGTCGCTTTGTAATTGGGTATTGGAGCCGTTGCCAAAATTACGCATGTATGACGTACATTTCCCTGGTTACTTATGAAAGAAGTCATAAAATGGTGCGTGATGTTAAAATGGGTGGTTGGACCAGTATTGCATGTGATAAATTGATTTTAGTGCCTTTTAGGTGTCATAATAATACTTTGTGAGATGTTTGTCTCAGACTTCAGGGTTTGTTTTAAAGGAAAAATAAGTTATATTTTTACCTTGATTTGGGCTTTCAGCGACTGACAGAGAGAGATCTGTGGAAAAGATGAAGTTCAGATGTGATAACCAATACGAATGTTTAATCTGTCATCAGAATATTATGCTATGTTTCTCTTCAGAGTGCAGAAATGGCAGATGCAGAATATAGCTTGCTGTCAGAATTGAGGGCTGCCTTCCCATCATTGTCCACGAAACTAGTACAGAGAATCATGCAAAAGGTCTGGTATATTTGTTACTCTTTTTTTGTCAGCTGATATATTATTGCCTTATTGTTAATTTTTTTTTTTTTTCTAGACATGTTGAAAGTGTCTTTTTGTGACAGTCCAGCCTAATCAGAGAGATTTAAATGGCGCAAGTAATAAATACTGTGTGTGTATGTCTTTTTTTATTAGACATAAGGTGGTACTTTTATATGAGGTGATGGTGCTTTATATCAAACCTCTACAAACAGAAACATCATCTTCATGTTTTTATCTGTTTTATCACTAGCAAGTCTGGCTCACATGCGGCAGTTAGTATGCAATTATTCAGTGAATGACCAGTGGGACAATTGTCATAAAATACAGAGTCAGGTGCTTGCATGAATTTTTTGGTTTGTGCTGCATTCACATGGTGAAATTCCATTTTTCTTTCAGTATAAAAATGATCAAGAGAAGTGCAAACAAGCCCTTACCCTTGAAGCAGAGAAACCGGGAAATAGCTCAGATTGCAACAGTGAAACGTCATCAGTAGGCTCAGCATCGGAAACTGCCATCACCAGCAATAATTTAGAAAGCCCAGCTACTGAAAACAAATCAATAGCTACACGAATGAAAGAGCTCAAAGTTTGCCACGAAGGAAGCTCGCAGTCTAAGCCTGCTCTTCCAGAGCGACATGTCAGCACAATCGAAAGGTCTATCCCTGGCACGTCTCGACTTTCAGAACCAAAACCACCACCACCATTAATAGGTCCATCTCTGTCATGGACTTTACAAACTACAGACAAGCCTGCTGTTCTAGGGCCCACGACACAGCCTCATCGTAGTCTCTCAAATAACACTACCATACCACAGACAGCTCCTGTTGATTTTTCACCATTTTTCAAAAGTTCTACCACAAATATTCCCAATATTGACTGTAAAACTTTTGTCAGTGGCTCATCAGGAGCTCGGCCACAGCAAATTTCAATTAGTTCTTCATCAGCCTCTAGTAGTCCAGGTGAACAACGGCATCCGGTAAAGGTCATCACCATTCCTCGAGCATCAATGTCTGGGGGCTCAGTTTCCCCAGCAGCCACTCCACCCAGTTCACGCCATTACCGAATGCACTTTGGTGACACTGGGGGGATTTGCACTGTATCCACACCTCCGTCCAATATGCAGCGTTATGGCCCTAATGTCAGCCAACACTACCGGAGTGAACTTCGTACTGAAGCTACAGTGCCTCAGCCTGTGCACACATCCAGTATAGTTGTGAATACCAGTCATACCAATCATTTGACAGTGGAAGGAAAGCCAAATAGCAGTAGTGACTCCCCTGGAAGTGGGAGGCGAACTCCAAATCCTCCACTAAACTTAAATTTTGTGGGACAAAGTCAGTTTTCTTCTGGCAAACCGCTGTCTACTCCAGTGCAGGCTTCCTCACCTGGTATTTCACATTCAAAACCTGTGTTTGTGGAAACAAAGAAAGACTCCGTGTCTGTTCCCTCAGGACCTGGAGGTTATGGTGACACTAGTTATCCCTCAGGGTTTTACCCAATGACAGGTAATGTGAGGCCTCCTCCTTCTAACTCAAGCTACTTTGCTACAATGAACTATACGCGTTACAATCCAGAATTTCCTGTTCCTGTTAGCTATAACTTCAGCCAAATACAGCAAGATCAACCTTTTCAACAGTCGCAAAACCCTCACCCTGGCTATACTAGCCCCCCAACAAACATGTATCAGCCCACCTCTGCCACTGGTTACAATCCCAACTCATACGCACATTTCAATAATCTGGGATTTCCAGTGTCTGGGCCATTGTCTATGGCAGGACAATCCTCAAGCCACATGTCCCACTACAGTCACTACAGCCCTCATGGCAGCCATTCGCCAGCTCACCACATGCCTAAAAGCCCGAACATTGGCATGGGTCAACCAACTCTTGGCAGCCGCTCCAGTAGTCAGGACAGCGATCACAGCGCAGGGGGCCTAGATTATGATCCTCGACACAATTTATTCAACATTGGCTCTCGGGTCTCTAGTCATAGTAGCTTGAACTCAGATTCCTCTTCCAGTCGTATCGACAGGGAGCAAGCTGATCGACCTCGCTCAGGGAGTATTCAAGAAGAGGCAGATTACATCCGAGGTAAGCACTATCTGCATGAAATTGTCCTGGTTTGTGCAAAACATGTCCTGGTTTGTGCAGTTTTAGGAATTCTTGTGTAATTTTGTATTTTGAGAATAGTTCCTGGACAAAATGTAGAGTCTTCTCATTTCATTTTATCTTTCTGAAAATAACTCACGACTATGGGCATATTCTGAACACAAGAACTTTTCATTTGAAAATTCAATCATTGTGGTGTACTGGGTGGGGTAGTTCAGTAATTCTTAAAAGTACTTAACAAGTGCCTTTAATGAACATTAACAGTTTGTGGCTCAGCAAACAGATGCTTATGAAATAAACAAATTAAATAGCAAAGTGTGCGTAGAAGGAGAAATTATTGTATTGAACAACTCACATTTGTCAGTTTCAAATGGCCCGGATCATATCAAATGGTTATCACTGCAAAGACAGTAGATATGCAATGTCTGGCCAGTTAAGTCAGGAGAGTGTGCTCCCCATCTCACTCAAGCTCCTCTTCTTTATTTAAGGATGCATTTGGGATGGTCCAGTCCACTCCGATAATGTATAGCTTTAGTTCCTTAAATGTCTGTAAAATTTTATGGCTCTGTCCTTGACACAAATGATAAGTTGGTACCAAATGAGGAGCTTACTGCCATGTAATAGCTGAACTGAAAAAATAACAATGTTAACTGGTAACACTCTGCTGTCAGTGAGCCTCTGCCCTATGGGATGGCATACAGTAAAAAAAAAAAAATCAGGAAGGCATATGAAACTCACTGGCCAGAAATTCTGATTGGATCACAATCATTTTGCATTAGATCTTCCCTCTGTTGGTGATAGGGCTTTTCAAGAAGAAAGGGCAGGTCTTCAGGCCAACTAGTGGTAGACAGATCTAAACTCTCATGATCACATGTGGAAATTCATCAAAGCATATATTTATGTCTGCTTTAATTCTGATTAGAACTGCCATGTCTTTATCTGAACAGTGGTCTCTGCCTAAGAACCCTGCTGCGGGGAGACAAAAAAAGCAAGCTCTTCTAAAGGTGGACAAATTCTTAGGTCGATTGAAAAGTTACGCAACACACCTGATCACAAATTGTCTTCACAACTATGATTTTTTTATCATTGCCGTTAGTTATAGATTTATCTATGCCTAGTTGTACAAATAATTATAAGTACCTACAGCCTCTGTCTGTTTAAATTGCAATTAGAACTAACAATTCTTGATTTTCTTAGTGTATAATTACATCAATTTTGCCTAACGTTTAGATGGCGAGCAAGTTTTCACATACTAGTAACATTGTTGAAAACATGATATTGCTATGCTTTCCTACGTATAATTGCTTGAGCAACTCAGGTGTTTACAAACCAACCAAAGTAGCAAAACAACTGACCAGTCAGGAGGCTAAATTTGCTCCTCATTATCACAGTGCCAATCATAAGTGCTGCTCCACGTTTTGTCAAACAAAGAAATGCTTACGGGTTAGTCCACAACATGTCCTGATTATACGGTCATATATGAACCATCACTGCCACTCTTTTGTCAACCTGTTCTCTCCACCCCGTCCCCATTTTACTGCACATCTAGCACTGTCCATTTCTCTGAAGTGGACAATGTGATGTGAAATTACACCATAGGCACTTGCGTGTCTTGGCCCGACATGGGGCTCTTAGGCAGATTTTTATTTGGAAGCAGGTTCTTAGGGGGGTAAAGTTTAGAAAAAGTTGCATTTCACAACAGTGGTGGGTTCTTAACCGGACCGGGCTCTTAGGTGGAGGGTTCTTAGGCGAAAACAGCTGTACTATAAATCCACAGCAAAACCTACAAAAGGCTTATAGACGAAAGCTGCTGACTGTATCTGTCTGAAATTTGGCTCACCACATTGTTGCATAAAGATCTGTGTTTCTATTTGGCAATAATAATTGAACAGTAAATTTGCAGGGACGTTTGATCCGAATTGTACGCTTGATAGAATGTTGCGTTCTAAATAACCTATACATCTTTGAGTAACGTTCAGTTAATCATCCAAAATACCAGCATGGAGGTGTGCATACTTGCCATACACTCCACATGACAGTTTTGTTTGTTTTGAATATTTTTACTTGATCTTGCTTACAAGTCGTTACTTTTTCAGTTACATTATGTCCAAAGTAAAAGTGTGATTGATCAATGCTGTCCATATTCAGTATGGGTTTAGTATTACACTAACAGCGCAGCATAGACATACTAATATTAAGACCCAGCAGGAAAGCAGTACCTCTGGTACAGTTTGGCCAGAGTGTCTGTACTTAGAGGCAGAGACCCAACTGCACTATGTGAGTAAGCGCATATATCTTTTAAAAAAAAAAAACACACTAAAACAGTGGGGTGGTGAGGAGGACATTTATGACTAAAATTTCTTGCTATGAATGACAGACTGAAAATATTTAGAGCCTATTCAACCTAGATGTCCCCGGGGTAGTGTTTTTAAAAAAAATTAAATAAAGGGAAAATAAATAAATAAATGGTAATACTAGTAAGCTAATACAGGAGTACAGGAATGCCTTTAAAATTTACCACATATTAGACTTGGTTGTAGTGAGTCAGTCGAAAGCGGTTGATTTAAAACAAAAGAAATAAAGAAGAAATACATGAAAGTCGACTTGCTTGAGTTGTAATTGTATTATGTAACCAACGAATGCAGTGCTCCTGTAGAAACATGTCCTGAAGAAAACAAGATAGACATAGTTCAACGTCAGCAAACAATATCCCATCTACTTTTGGTGATAGGTGATAGATGTAAATGCTTGTGTGCACACTCATAATTTAACCTTGAACACTATAAAAATGCAAGGACATGGCAAAGGACTTTATGGCGTCATAATAGCATGTGCTGTTGTTTGAAGTTTTAGTTTATTTGCTTCCATTTTATGTTGAGTCTGTAGGAGAGTCTTGGGTTCTATTGTAATATCAACCTGAAGAATATGGATGTTCTGCTTGATCTCTTCAACTTAGTTCAAGCAGACTTTTGGGGTTGTTTTGTTTTTTTTTTTTATCTATCCTCTTCACCTTTATCTTGAATTTCAAAAATTTTTCTTTAGCATTTTTTTTTTTTTGCTTTTTTTGACAATTATTGATTTACAAATCAAATAAAAGTTGACTTTCTCCTATTTCTTCATCCATTTTTCATTTCTTACTTCCTTGCCTATTTTCTTTTGACTGATCACCACCAGGCCAAATGGGTGGTAAATTTCATAAGGCCTTTCTTGCCTTTTTGTATCAAATGTTTGAGTGTTACCGTTTATTTTATTGATTTATTTTCCTGTAGTTTAATGAAAAACATCACCCACTATTATTTGCTGAGCATCTAGGTGGAATAGGCTCTAAATACTTTAAATCTGTCACTCATGGCGAAGAGTTTTAGCTGTACATTTCATAACCCCCCATGCTTTTACGTGCTTCTTTCCAGAGCCGAATTGGCTTCCATAATTCAGCCCGGTGAGGATTGCTCAATTAGGGCCATGGCTGACAATAGCGAAAAAGAGGCTGTGCAGGATCTAATTACACTGAACCGTGTCTATGGACCAAGTGCTTTTTTTTTCCCAGTCAGATTGGAGAATTGTATACTGTGTTGAACTGTATTCCTCTGTGTATTCCTCTGGATGGGCAAAATTCTTTCTTTCCATAGATATATATGCACACAGATATTTAATCCCCACATTACACACACATGAGCAAATTCATAATGAAATTTTAAAATTTTACCAGAGCATCTTAGTTGATAAAAACAGTATGACATGGAGCAAATTTAGGAATCTCTCTTTCTGTCAAAACGTGGAATGTTTTGTGAATATCATGGCAGAGCATAAAGATATAGAATTGGAGGAAAACAGTTTTAGCTTTCAGTAGTGTTGTATTGTTAATTCTATCTCCAGCTTTGCTGCAACATCAAAAAAGCCGAATGCAGAAACTGGTAGATGATATGGATCAACACAAGACTATCCTGGACAATTTGCGCTCTGAAGTGTGCGTAATGGAGAAAAACATGATTGAAAATAACCATGTCAATAAAAGCTTTCCTTCGGTAAGTAATGGTAAAATTTCTGCTTTACAAAGAATGTGATGGAGACTTTCCTGAATAGCAAACATTTTCTGTGACCTGCAGGTTTGTTAAAATATTTTCAGGGTTATGACTTTCCTGAATAGAAAACATTTTCTATGACCTGCAGGTTTGTTAAAATATTTTAATGGTTATGAATCCACACTGTTTCTTTCTAAGAAAGTTCAAGATTCACTCAATCATAATGTGTTTTTAAAAAAACTGATGCTGTTTTCATTTTTGTCTACATTTATTAAGCATAACTTTAAATACCCAATCTGGTAACTTTCCAGCAGACTAAGTTAAACTTGAAGTTCATTTATTCACTTGAAGTAGATTACCACTGATTACCGAAAGATGTCTGAAGATAAATGAACATTGAACAGATGATGTGTTTTGCATAGACCAATGCTTGCTATGCTATTTTAAGAATCCAGAGTGAAACGAGTAAGGCTGTCATCGTTCCATTTGCTCATGTGAAGTTTTCACACAGCTACTGCTAGAACAAGAAGGAAGTTCATGATTGTTGAGAGTTTGACAATATATTTCAGGTTGAAGATATTTCGCAACTATGTGAAAGAAATCGATCACTGCAGACAGATATACAGGTGTACATGAATGAAATCGACATGTATAAAAGTGGCCAAAGTAAGTTGTATGAAACTCTTAGTCTCATTAGGTTACAGTTTCATTTTTCCCTTTCTGTGTATTTTTACCATAAATATGAATCAAGGTAAAGGATTTATGAAAGGATGGTTTTAGTATTGAATATATTTTTAAGGGTTTGCCAAGTAGATCTGTTCTCTAATGGTATCTATTTTTTTCCCCTAGAATGGTTTGATGGACACATGCAACATTTCAAAAAAAAAAAAAAAAAATTACTATTCTTTAAAAGTCAGAGATGATTTCTCTATTTTGCACTATTAAAAACTGCTTGAACATTGCACACAAATATTGACTTGCTTTGCATCTTTACATAACAGCTCCTTACAACAAAATCACAGCCCAGGATCAGCAGAACTTTTTTGAGAACATGCCTACTGGGCAACAGGATCCCATTTATTCAAGAACCCCTGATGGCAGGAGATCACGTAAGTCTTGTCTAATGCTATGCGAATGATACTTTCCAAAGCTGGTAATAAGACTTTATTTTAGAGTACATGAGTGATATCTGGGCATTGTTACTATCTTTTTGACCCATCTGATATGACTTTGGTCAGTCAACCTGCAACTTTTTTTTTTCTTTTTGACATTGAGCACATTAATGTAAGTCTTGAGAAAGGAATTTCAGTGAGGTGTCTTCTTGTGATTACATCCCCTAACCGCATTTTGTAAAATGTGCAACAGTATTATGAAATATGTGATGTTTCCATATTCAGTAGTATGTTAATAAGATCCAGTACTGAAATTAGAAGATAATATTATGAAGTGATTTTTGGCATGCTGAGGCTCGGCTGCAGAGAGAATTTGCTACAGTCACATTAGACCCTTTAAAGAGCATACAGGGATGTCAAACATCTGACTTTTTGGTCATCAGCGACTTTCCTACTTTTTTTCATAATAATTTGTGATGTGAATTCCGCATGATGACAGTAAAACCGAAAGTACGAAAGAGTTACCCTCTTACCTTGGGCAATTGCCAGAGTGTTATTCGGCGGCTGTTTGGTGATGGAGATCAAAGTTTGCAGCACATAATTCCTCACACCTGACAACATGCAGTCGGGTGGTCATGTGAGGGTTGTTCATGGAAAATCAGAGTACTGACAAGAACTGATAATGTGCTCATGATCTTAGAAAGACTAATGGAAGAGGGCAACTGTTCGCGATCTAGATCTAGAAGATAGATCTAGTCTAGTTATGCTTGATGATTATGATGACGGCACTGCCTGTAGGACCTTTTTAATTTTAGTTCTTGGAATTTCCACCAGTTGTATAATTTTATTGTCCCATCCCACGATCTTGTGAAAACTTACAAACTTCTTCTAAAAGCAAGGAAAACTTCTAGCATGAGAACCAAGATTATTTTAAAAAGTGTCCCACTCTTACCTGACGGGTGATAAAATACAAGGGGGGGGGGGGGGGTGATTTTCCGACTCTTTTTGCGACAGATCTCTGGAAGGTCTTGAGGTGTGGAGGAGAGCCACATAGGAGTCACCACAAGCAGCAAACGCCCACAAAGACGACACTGGATATTGTAATGTTTTGTGGCAATGGTTTGACATTTCTGAATAAAGATGTATAATATCATGTCTTGATTCCTGATTTAGAGGGAAGAGAGCACAAATAGAGTCCATTATATGTCTAATTGTCTAGAATCAAAAGACGACAACCCTGGTCTCCAGTTTAAGTTACTGGCAGTCTGAGTTAGGAACATGATACTGACAAGTCTTTCCACTCTTTCAACCTTCTTAATTTCCATCATTGTTTATCTTATTATTTCTCTGATTAGCGTCAATATATTGGGGCAATGGTTTGGAAAACTAGTCTCTCAGTAGAAAGGAAGTCATGCTTTAATGATGGAAGAATTGAAGGAGGGGTGTTTATATTATAATGTTTAAATACTCATAGATTTCAATTAGACTTGTATTTCATGAACTCAGAAACAATGTGATACTGGTTTTTCTTTTTAGCTTCTCCTCAACGTACTCCTCCTCCACGTCCACCACCTCCTATCCCTGTGCGGCAGCGTTCCACAGACACAGGGCAGGCAAGTGGTGGAAATGCAGATATGACTTGTGTGCCACCAGTTCCTTCGCTGCAACCAGTCGTTAACTCTGGGGACTCAGAGGAGGGTGAATCATGGAGTTGCTCAGCCTGCACCTTCTCAAACCATCCAGCATTGAAGAAATGTGAAATGTGTGAGATGCCAAGAGTGATGCCCCCTCATCCTGCCTCAGCCACAGGCCCACCTCCTGCTATCCCACCACATCTTCCGCTAGTGTCCATGCCCGCAAGAATGGCACCAGGCATAATGGGAAACATACGGCCTCGATCTGGTTCTCCTCATTCAGCATTAGGCCATCACCACCACCGTGCGGGTGAGCTATGTTACTGTCACAACAAGTTTATGGATCCCTGACATGACACAAACCTAGGCAGTTTCTTTTACAATCAGTATGTACATACGTAATCAAATTTATATGCACCTACAGTAACAGCAAAGACAGTTATGGGTCAGAATGTATTGTTAGATAGAGTGGAACCGTTCTCATTATTTTTACTCCCTTCTTCAGCTTCTTCATTTTAAAAATACAGTGGAACCAGTAATAAGTCGACTCCCTTAAAGTAAACTCTTAGTTAACGTCGACCTGCTTCTGTGGTCCCGTTTTTTTTTTTTTTCCCTCTATATTTCATTAGTCTTGTCTCGGATAATGTCAACACCTTCAGAGATTGAACTCACTTAAAGTCAACCCGAAGTGACCTATGCTGGCTGACTGACGGCCATAAATTGTGAAGACAAAGAGAAAAAAAAGTCTGGCAGAGACACCTTGTTACAACACACCATAGCCTGGCCTGTGGGCCTGTCACTGAACTAAGAAGATGCTTGACTCTCTTCACCTGACTCACTTTGGCGGAGTTTCACACTTGCGCTTCTTGCTCTTCTCGCGTGCGTTTGTGAGGCTGTGGATGGTCAGTACAACTGACCACTGACCACCTTTGCCACTGACAAGCAGTTCTGTCATTGACCCTCTTGGCTTGCCTCGCATAAGTGAGGATACACCAACACCTAAGACTCTTTTCACCTACTTGTTGACACAAGACAGGCACTGTGCCAAATTCTTTCAGTCATGTCTTTAGATCACGCAGTAATACCGAGATAACAATCCAGGAGAAGATTGAAAATGCTTATAAAAACTCAAACCATAGATCACAACTGTCTGACGATTGAAAGACTTAAGAATAACAACCACGTTCATTTCTATGTTCTGGATTCTTTTCGCAATGCACATTCATGCCTTCATTCTATGCTCACCATGACTAATCAACATTTCATCGTCAGCTCCATGTTCAGAATGCCTGTAAGGGGCATAATCCAATCAATATACATTTTTTTTTTTTTTTACCCCTGTACCTACGAGAGATTGTGTCCCCTGAAACTGAATGAAGTCAACCTCGCTTAAAGTCAACACTTTTTCTCGGCCCTTAGGGGTTCACTTTAAGAGGATTCCACTGTATTTTTTTTTTTAAAGGAGAAAGACGCATCATCAGTTATTTTAAATTATCATCTTCTGTTTTTGTTTTTTTTTTGTCATATGAAAATGACTTACGCCATGTGTGTTTAGGACATCCATGTAAGGAAGTTTAACAAATGTTGAACTGCGCAGGAACATTTCATATAACAAAAACAGACTAAGTGTTGCTCTCAGTGATTTATCATCACATTTGCTTATACAGGATTCTGAGTGTTAGTGATATGATTTTAACTGATCATGTATATTCAAGACAAGCTCACATTTTGTTCTCTAAATTGCAATCATTACGACTGTGGGAATATAATGTCTAATTCAGGCATATCAGTTTCCAGGTATGGCTGGATTTCAAAATTGACTTCGTTTTGGTTTTTAGCAACTTTTTCCTTGTTGCCCATTGTATCATTTTTGACAAGCCAAATGCGTCATTATATTACTCAGCAGAGGGGAAACTTTTAGAAAGATGTGAAGGTTGAAAACAGCTCAACCTTTTTAAAAAGCTAGAACTCAGTTACCCAGGAGATAAAGGAGCAATGTCTCCGTGCCTTTTCCTCTCCTGTTTATCAACATAACATGTAGCAAGTTTTTTTTTTTGTTTTTTTTTGTATAGAGTAAATCTAAATGATTGAAAATCTTATCCCAAAGACAGCTTGGTAGTATTTTATCAACCATGCATTGATAAGGGAAATGCTTGAAACTTTGTAAATATATTTATATTGGTTTTGACATAGTGCTGCAAACACTTGCTGTGAAAATTAGATGTTATCATTTCCCAACTTTCTCATGACACCCTCTTGATTTTCTCACAATTATTTGAAATATTTTGTTTACCAATGTAAGTCGGGGAATTACTTGATTTGATATCTATTGGTTGAAGAAAAGGGATCATCAAAGACAGAACAAAGTGATGATTTCTTTAAAAGTATTAAAAACTGCTATCACATGGCAGAAAACTGGTGAAATGGCAATATCACAGGAGCTAGCATTATGCTGGCGTGTGAGAACAATTGAGGAATGAAGAGTGAGCTTGATATTTTCCGTGTTACATCAGTGAGCAACTGTTGGTTATGAGCTCACTGTTGTAAAAGGTGGTTGAAATGATCATTTCAGTCTTTCAATTTTGCTGTGATTACATTCAATCTTTTCATTTAAATAAATTCATGCCCCATTCCCACCGCCTCCCTTGTCCCCCAAGATATCAACAAAACTGATGCATTAAACTAATAATAGCATGTGAATCCATCATTACTCATAGTCTTTTGATAGAATGCATTTTGATTACTGATATGTCTACAAGGAGGAATGTTACACAAGATCATATCCCTTAGTTATTCTAAATAAGTGAATTTTCAGATTTAAACATTTTTTTTTTTCTTTAAAGCGGAAGGCTTTAAATTTTGTGATAATTGCCGACGTATTAAATATGCCATTCAGATTTGTTCTCCACTCTTGGTATTGAGTGTAGTAGTGCACATTTATCAACGTTGCCTGTTTGAGAAATATTAAGGATTTATATTCAGTGAGACTTCATATCCTATCCTCATCATGAATTATAATATCAATTTAGTACAGTTGAACATTTCTGTTATCAAACTGCAATACAAGCAAATTCCACTCAAAAGATGTCATTGCCTATTGAATATAATTATAAACAATTGTGGGGATCTTTTCCTAATTAAACGTCAGTCATGAAATCAGAATAGAACAGTGCAGATACATAATTTTATATTCACTTTTTCATTGGAAGCTTTGGAGACTATAATTTCTGTATAGCTAAAAGACCTTGAGATCCTGATTCATTCAGTCTCTCAAGAAATTTCAATTCCGTGTTTAAAGCATAGGATATGTCAAGATTAAGGCAGGGAATCAAGGTTGCATTTGTTGTGAACACCAGGTTACTTGACACAGTAATGCCATATTGATTGTTGTTTCCCTCTAGTTCTTCAGCAGACCAAACTTGCAGCTTTATAGTTTTCAGTGAAATGCATCAGTTGTTTTGATGATAGGGTTGCATGATGGTTATGCTTTATCATTTATTTATTGTTAATTAATTTCTTTTTTTGTTCCGTTTCATTTTCCTCGTACTATTCAATTATTAACTCATTCTATCCTAGGCCTGCCGTTAGCTACAGCCTCCAGGGGCCGTATTTATAATTGAGTCGTAACTGGCCCGAGTTACGAGTACTCTTAACGCTAGTTCTCACGTAGCTAC
>JBCAUA010060557.1:0-11322 GCA_038406235.1 Peronia verruculata
ATAGATAGATAGATAGATAGATAGACAGACAGACAGACAGACAGACAGACAGACAGACAGACAGACAGACAGATAGAGGGGGAGAAGAAAGAATGAATGTAGGGGATGAAGGAGGAAAAAAAAAACATAAGGAAGAGATAATGAACTAAAAGGCAAACTTTGGTTTTAAACATGTGAGAGTACAGAAAGTATAAACAGACGAAGGGAAAACTACAAGATAATTAAGAAGAAAAATAGACAGAGACACTCAAGACACATTTCCTGCCACAGTAATCACAATCTCCTCCTCGAAATCCGTAAGTACCGTAATGTTAAGGTGATGCTAAAGGTCCAAAGACGAGCCTTTGCGTACCACTCATAACATAATAATAGTAAGGGACAAGGCGTTTGTTGTCAGTAATGTGAAGTCTAGCTGCAAGTTCATAAATACCGAACACCCATGATAGAATCTGCATTATGAAAAGATCACCTGAAGATTTATAAAAAACAATAAGAATTCGATAACTAGCGATGGTTAAACTGAAAATTCACTCTTTGACTATTCACACTTTACTCGCAGAGTCTATGTGTGGAACAGCTTACAACTAAAATAAATAAAATAACACTCGTGGCAGTCTGACAAAATAGTACCAAAACATTGAGAGCAAACTTTACAAGAAAATTCCACTTGCAACTAAATGGTTACAGATCTAGTTATATTTTATTAAACGAAGCAGCCATTTTCTAATGTGAGGTACAGTACTGCTTTGTAGGTCTAAATCTAAGCCTATAATTACTGCTGTGGCAAAGGTGTATGACAGAGAACATATTATCTGTCGTGTTATAGACATAAGTGTGTTAAGTGAATAACAGAAAACCTCTTGTTTTCATTTTTAATTCTGATAATATTATTATTATTATTATTATTATTATTACTAAATCTTATCATTAGTGGTAATAATTACATTTTCTAATGAGGTGTTAGATTTTGATAAAACTGACATATAGTTTGTCTTTTGGGCACTAGATAACTAAATGAAAACATTTTCATAGGAAATAAGAAACAGCTGTAGAATATGCAAATTAAAGAAAAAAAAAAAAAACGTCCCATAAATGGGATGTCAGCAGGAAGTGAACACAAACATAATGTAACAGTTAACTACTATGTGTTGTATTTCGTAACTCGCCATCGTTCTTTAACTTGTCTGAAAAAAAGAATGATGATCAGTGATTCAGTAATGACAGTGAGACAAATTGAAGGCATTATAAACAAACATATATGTTGACTTATACACCACAGGGAGCAATAAACAAAGTTCAGAAAGAAGGATGAACAGACAATGTGCAGAGGAGCATCACACTTCAGGCACATCATTTTTGTTTTCCTGCCAGACTAATGCACCTGCACTGTATGGGCTCAGACTGCAGATAATGCTGGCCAACAAGGCGGGTATCAAGGGGACTGTAACAGTGTTGCCTTTTTTGTTGATCAGGTTACTCTCTGCAAGAATCCTCTTCATGTTTTCTGTGCAAAGTGCGCTCTGTTGTAAACATCAACAATTTCCTGCTCTATTAAATCCAAGCAGGTCCAATGGCAGGTGTGTGCTGGTGATGCTCTGTGTAGCAGCCAAGTATTTTGCATTGCGACACCATGCACAAATATTACATGCAAAAGGAGCCCCTCCTGGAACACATCGAGATTCAGTAAATTCCAAATTTTGATCAATTCCATTAACACCTTCCATGCTTGTCTTAGGGTGCTGATTAAGTTAGTCCACCATCACCTTTTGCTTTCATTGGCAGACCACCGTTGAACATTGGATAACTAGCAAATACCATATCGCAGTTCGTAGCGAAGTTCACAACTGGATTTTCATTTCAGCTACATACGATGCTTCTTTCATGTCGATAATCGAAGGCTCCCCATTTTGTCTTCTGGATAAATCCTGAGTCTTGACAGGGCAGTTTTCGATCCTGTTTGATCTAATGGTTCATGTTGTACAATCACCAGCCTTAACAAGTGCATTCAACAAAGGCTGAAATATTAACCAAAAAATACAGTTGGGAAAAGGTTGATATGGGGGTTCCTCTGGTAGGCAGAATACAAAGGTGTGTGACAACAGAATGGCCAAGTCCCAACAATTTGTCATAGCCAGCTTGTGCTCCTTGGTATGGCTACAACTGAGTAGCATATCAAAGAGGCGTTGTCAGAATTCACTGGGCAAAACTTAAAGCCAAGTCTGATGAGGTTTCGTCGTATGCATTGCTTCATGCTGTATTTCTCAATGTAAGAAATTATCAATTCGTCTATTGATAGATGTTTGCATCTGTTGTTCATAAGTTAATACAAAGGTCGGATTCTGGCCATCTTGTCACTGGCAGTGAAGGCATTGTTACCTGCATCATGCCGATACTTCATGATCAGACTGAAGCAAGTTCTGTTTATGGACGTAGTCATTGTTCCATTACTGGCACTGCCAGATGGCTCCCTTTACATGGATCATGTTGACAGGCAGTTGTCTCAGGAACTGGTTGTTGGGATTTATGCCTTGCAAGTTGTCGTCACTGCTATCGTCCTCGTCAGAAACCGTTCCATCTCCAGGTGGCCGCACATCACTCATGGGCACGTCGTCATATTCTAACATGATAAAGACATCGTTCAGCATGAAGCACTGGTTCCTGTTAATAACATCAAATTTTCATTCATTTAATATGTAACTCACTATTTATTAATAATATCTACAAAGCTTTTTACCAGTGCTCTTGAATTGTGCAGACAACCCTATTCCACGACAGAGGTTTTTGTAATATAGGCACTATAAAACTGGTGGTTTATGGAGGAAAGAGAAAATAGCAAACAATACCCAAATAGTCTGAAATTACAAAAGTGATGTTAAAAAAAGCAACTCTAGGTACACTGCTGTGCTCTCCACCTGTTGTCGTCCCTTAAACAGGACACTTTGTTCCTAACCTACACGGAGTAACTTGATGCTGGCGTCCCATTTGTGGGACACCTTTTTCAAAAGATTTTCTGAGTAAACTATACTATTTATTTAAATCAAATCATCTTAGCATGCTTAAAATAAAGTCAGAGAAAAGGAAGAAACAATTTTGCAAAGGTAAATGACAGAATTTGACTTTCAACCAACCTTACCTTTTCATGGATGGTCTTGATTCCGCCATTTTGAAAGCTGCAGTGGAAATGACGTCATTGGGACAATGAAAAATTTTAGCAGGTCTTTCAATTGTGTGGAATAAAACACAAGTACGAATCTTTGGCAATCACATTAAATAATAATAATAATAATAATACTTATATCTGATCACTACTTCAGTAAGCTATCTTTTAGTGATTTGTCCCATAAATGGGACGTCAGAAGAAAATGGGTTAACTAATAGGCTAGATGAAAATGTAATGGCTATTTTTTTTGTATTTTTTATAAATTATTTTTTATTATTTTTTTCTTTTTAACAAAGCATCGAATGGAGATGTACATGGCTATTATCTCGGTAAAGCAACGCGAAAATGAAACTAAAATGGCCAACCAGTTCGTACAAATGAAACTTAAAACTTGGTCGGCCGAGTCGTAACGAAACAATTAGCCGGAACAGAAATGATGACAGGTGTGCGATCTGAAATTGGGAGAGTTTAATGTCATGAACTGACTACTTTATCTTGCTACTCGTCCAAAATCCAGTTTGCAAAGAAAAGGAGTCCAGCCATTGTACAGTTAACAATAAATCTTAACTCTGATAATAACCTAATCAAAGGTCATCTAAATCTCTCCAGGTACATGAAATACAGGATTGGGATAGTGTCTAATTACATGGAGTTTTAGTACTGAACCATTTCATCTTCTATTAATCCATATGCCATATGATTACGGTAACGTGTACAAATTGAACATTCTTCACAAAAAACAAAAAAAAACAAAAGGAAAAATAAAAAGCAAAAAACAAAACAAAAAAGCCCAACCAACCAACCAAACAAACAAACAAACAACAACAACATCAAACAAACAAACGAACAAAACAAACAAATAGATTAAAAAAAATCGCTTGTCAGCTAACACACATACAAACAATTTAGATAAGAGTGATTTCATAACACTTCAAGTTACAGAGCCATTCTTCTTCGTGGCCCTTAACTCAAAAACAAAACCTAAAATGAAAGCAACATAAAACCGCAACAACAAACAATCGAAGAAAAAAAAAAAGATGTATTTCCCTATCATTATCGGTTAAGGCACATGAGTATGATGTGTTTCCCTTCTCATTGCGCAGTTACATACGATACGATAGTATATTTGAGAATTCTGTCCCTTTCGGCCAGCCTTACAAGGTTGTGCCTTATAGGGAATTCTGTGGCCTGCATTCAGCACATATTCGTCTCCCTACCATTAAATCAGTTAAGGCATATATATACGCGCCTTCCTCTACCCTCTGCCATGCTTTTCTACTATCTCTGGGGCCTCCCATTGCCAGTTTTTATTTGGAGCTTGTGTTTACAACTGAAAGAGATCTGGTAGTCAATCATAGGGCTCCCGAAGCAAAAAAATTATTTATATAATATATCGATTGATCAGATGAGATACAGTTCAAAATGGTTCTGCTGCCTCCGAGAAGACGTTGTTACTTTCATTGAAGAAACTGTAGTTAGTGTAGTGCCAGCTGAAAAGAAACTAGATAGCAAGTAATAAGGTTGCCCACCGATAATAATATTGTGACGTCATCGATCAATCCTATCGATCAAACCTATCGATCACACTGAGACTCAAAGCAGGGGTAATCCTACTTTCTAAGAATTGAAAGGCTTAAGAAAAAATACAGAGACCCGGTTCTACTATAGGATATTCATCAGATTCTATTTTTGAATCTGTTCCACCAGCCTTAGAAATTAGCTATATATATTGTCGTTGTTCGGGCAAGGGGTTGCATTATTCTGTCGTAGATGTTTTCATCATGGCCGTCAACGGGAGTTCATCTGTCGAGACATCTGTGCAAACAGATGAGACCCGTGTGCTTGACAAGGTGAGTTCTCTCGAAGTCAACAATTGGACATGAAATCTAATTCCCGCCCGTAGGTCCTAAACTTTGAAATAGTCGATTACACATGAGCTGAAGTCGCTTAAGGTGATCTTTGGTGTGTTGATTTTTTTTTTTCCCTTGGAATAAATACGGCATAGCATAAAGTCTATAAAATAATAAAAGGCCGTGTTATTTCAATTTTTACTCCGTGTCAATTATTGCTGCATAAAGTAACAATAGATATCTTGACTTTTGGGTTTAATGTTTGATTGTACGGTGTTGTGTTACATTTACAAACAGGTTGCTCGCTTAAAATAATAACATCCATTAATTTCGTCATCTGGCTCTGGCATCATACTTGCACTAGCAAAGGGGAGAGAGAATGCATGTGTATTGGTAAAAGAGAGGCTTATGGGGAGGGGAGGAGTGATAAATTGTAGTCTGCCACACCCACTCAGCCTGAGGTTTACTTACTTCGGCCCTTGACGAGACGTAAAACTCAGTATTTCATAAATCTGCTTCACAAGTCGATTTGACGTTGAATTCCACTGCATGTTGATAGCAAATGGAAGTTTATAGCTCTCATATCATAGAATTTTAATTTGATTACAAAAATTGACTGTCGCTTCACCAATCAACATTTCATAGACATATTTTGTTATTGAATTTGACACCAAAGATAGAACTCTGTGGTGAGTGGGAGTGGGTGGAAAAATAGCACCTGTACTCAAGTGGTGTAGGCAGAAATAGTATGGCGGAGAAGTGTGCCCGCCACTATCAAATTCGCTTTAGTCCAGCCCCAGGCGGTCAGTACTACGGTTAAGAACAACCAACGCTTGGGCTGAACTACGATTGTCTTGGTCTTTTATCCATTCTCTTAATGACATCAACAATGTAGTCGATCGCATTTCTTTTACCTATTATTTGATTTATTAATGTGTCTATTTAACTATTTCTTTGTTTGTTTATTTATGTATTGTTTATTTTGTCGATTATGCTGTTGACATGTAGATTTAAAAAATTAAAAAAGGGAGCATATTCACCATGCTTTCTCATTGCACCCAATCCTTTTTAAGAGACATAATCGACATGTACTGTTTGTTTGTGCGGGGTCAACAGAACGGAAATAAAATGTAATAGATCATTGCAGCATTTGATGTATTAATTAGGAATCGGAGAAAATGGGCTAATCCCAACAGAACTCCATTCCATGTAGCGTCTGTGACTGATGGAGATCCACAGGAGCAAGTTGGACTTGTCTGGCCATTTATCTGCCACGCACGATCGCGGATTCCATTATTACCATCATTGCCCTGACGAAGAGCCAAGCGGGCTTGAAATTTTGGCAGAGATTTGACAATCACAGTCAAGTTATAGATTTCTGTGTTATTTGTTTTGCTTGAATTGTTTTGCTAGTTGCCGGTCTGACAGTTCTATTACATTTTTATAAAATGGTAAATTAGCTGGATATAATCTCTAACAACCAGTGGACAGACATGTGATCTTTCCATCTAATACGACAAATCTGTAGTGAGACGGGAGGTCCTATAGCTTAGGATAACTTAATCTTTCGGCAGTATGCCAGTTTGCGCCTGTGCTCTCTATTTTATTGTATACTAGCAAGGTCTCCCGTTTTACGAACAGGGAATATAGATAAAAATGATAAACTGACATTGACCATTGTCTGTGAAAAATGGTAAAATAAAAGACATTTATCTCTGATCTTTGCACTGCCCCCCCCCCCTCTCTCTCTCTCTCTCTTTCTCTCCTCTCTGTCTGTTTTCTCTCTCTGTTTTCTCTAATCCTTTTCACTCATTCTCTGTCTCCCCCACAGAACTATCCTCTTTTGTTTTATAACAATGCACAAAATGCTAACACCAAAGACTGTTTTTCCCATGCAGCATATCAAAAATCAATAATGATAATAACAAAAAGTATAAGCACATGTACCATTATTATCACTGATCTTATCGAATTTGAATATTATCGTTCTACCAGAGTACTGACTTTTTTTTTTTTTTTAATTCTAAATTTCGAGGAATCTGATCATTTATCCGGCTTAATAGTTCAGGTACACTGTAGATTGAGCAGAGTTAAGTCACACAGGGGGTGTAACTCAATAAATGTGAAAATGGAGTATGATCGTCTTTCCTAGGGGGTCTTCATAATGTTACAAAGATGTCTGACAGGGTACTCAGAACCCAGTGACTGCTTAAGGCATTAAACGACTATAAATTAAACTAACATTTGCAGCACTATTTTATTGCCTAAAATGCACTATTTGTTCCTTTCCTTCGTTTTACTGCCGACCATTTTCTGGTATTCTCATTTCAAACTTTCTCATTTCTAATACTTATCCTCATATTGAATATGCAAACTGAGCTGAGAAACTCTATAATCATGTGTGACTAGCAGAGAGCACAGATAGATAACATCTCTGTGGCTGAGCACACATCAGACGCTATATTGTATGACAAAGTTCAGGCTGACTAGAGAAGAGAGCCTCAGGGTCAATAGTTCATATTCGACTAAGCAAAAACCTGGAAATCCCTACCGACGTATTTGTATCCCCCTTTTAAAAAAAGAACACTCATATATGTTTGTTGCCACTCCACCACGAGATCTGGCAACAATAATTGTCACCGGACCTGCGCACTTTTTTTTTTTGTGTGTGTGTTTTTCTATGTCAATGATAACTGTGAACAGCTGGGAGTATTTGAACTCCCCCCGCCCCCCAACTAAAGTTAGACAGGGATTTCCAGCCATTCACTTGATCGGAACAAATCTATTGATACTTTTGAATGCTGTGGTTATTTTCTTTATCTAAGTGCAAGGGATTTATGACCATGAAAAACAAATGTGTTCAGAAAGAAAAGTGCAAGCTCTGGAGGTGAACCCGTGTATAATGTATTTGAATCTAGGCGTCCCTATACCAGGTCGAACACTCGCGGTAGGCATTGAAGGCTGGCTGTTTACATCACAGATTTAAAACACCGTTTTAACAAAGAGACCAAATTGTTGATCTCAACAAAAGTTTATTCATACAAATCATAACTTGGCAAAAATGAGACACAAATTAATTTAAACAGATCAATGACATGAAAACATTCATAGCATTGAAATATGAGAAATATATCAGACATTTATAACAATAGCCAAAATACGAAAAGAACGCCAAATCTGTGAGAACCATGCATGCTCAGTTCAACAAGAGTCACATGATCTGAATTTCGCTCAACAAAGTTTCGTCGTCTCAGAATGAAAGTGTCCCAACTATGTTATAACGTTGTCGCAGCTAAAACAGTTTAATTCTAGTGCCACGATTTATTGCCAGCCTTCAAATGAATCCGATTACCTGGCCTGTTAATAGGGACGCCTTGATATGGACCCATTGCATGTGACGTCAAAACTCGGAGGTTTGTTACATGATTAGCGAACTCAAAATGGCCAAGGCAGAGGTGAACAAGCGCAGCGCAATAGATCTATAGCCAGAACAAGAGTGGTGAGTGGTGTGAAAGGTGCATATATATCCGCGGGTCTAACTGCAGCGTGTGGAAGAAATAAAAATGCTGTAGGGCCGGGGCCAAAGTTGAGGTACGGTGCCAGGTTTCTATCCAGGAACGCCCCCCCCCTCCCCACCCCCAAGCCTTTCAGTTCTAAGAAAGTATGATTATCTCGGCTTTAAGTGGCTGTCTGTTTTTTGTCTTTTTTCTGAGAATGTTTGAGGGCAGAAATTTGAAATTTGGAAATTTTGCCGGGACAGTGGTAACTCCCACTCTTCATGGATTGTGACCTGCCAGCTGTTCTTTACGTAAGTAAGGATACATGGAGGGAACTCCGAAATATATTCACCCTTATCCGAGAAGGCGTCCCGACCCCTATGAAGGAGATGTTTGGCAAACAGTATAGAGAGGATAAAACCCTTTACTTCTTGTCATCAAAAGACTGATCAAAAAAGAAAATGGATAAAATTATAACAATAAGAAGAAACAATTCTCTCTACATCATATTTTAAAAAAAAAAATTTTCGTGGTGTATATTTCAAGTAAAGGTCGGAAAGGTGATTTTTTTCTTCTTTACACTACTTGTCCAATTCCTCTTTTGTCTAATAAAGGGAAGTGATAAAGCTGAGCACAACGATCTCCTATTAAGAGGAAGGACATAACGAAACAAAACCTTTATATGCACGGGAATTGATTGCCTGCCTTCCACATTTTCTACCCACGGACAACATAAAAGTATTGTTCAATTAATTTAGCCACAGGCCTTTCTCTTTATCCTGTCTCAAATTTCCTTAGTGATGAAAATGACCAGAAGAGTTTTTGGTTTGACGTCCTTGTTGTTTTGTATCTCATAGAAATCATTTATTTTTTTTCGTCATCTATCTTTCTTATCCAAACGAAAAGCTGATCTTATTTCTGTCGTCTCGAAAGGTAAATGCTATTGTTGGTATGAAATTTCCAGTGTCTCATCACAAAAGGTCGTAACAACTCATCAAAATTAGGTTTTTGTACTGAGATGAAGAGATGATCCGATACAGATTTTCAATAAAATATGTTTGCAATACTTCATATTCGACGAGGCAAAAACCTGGAAATCCGAGCCTGAGTGTTTGTAGCCCTCCGCTAAAAATAGAACACTCACTGGTGTTTGTTACCGCTCCACCACGAGATCCGAAAACAATTGTTACGTTCTGTATACGTCTTTCAACCTCCTATCTGGTGGTTATCTCGACAGGTTTCCCTAATCTTAGTCTTTGCCTACCTATGTTAAAGAAAAAAAAAAGGTTTGTCCCGAGGATCACAGCCAGTGATGGCCGCCGGGTTGCACGCGTGAGGGATGGCTCTCCCCCTACCCCCACCATAGTCCCCAACGGCTCAGCTTTGCTGATGTTCCATTCTCAGGAACATCAGTTGTCAAAGCAATTGTCACCGACAACATTTTCATATGTTTTTCTATGTCAGTGACAGTGAACAGTTTAGGGTGTCTGTAATCTCCTACTACAATCAGACGTTCGCTTAGACAGAGCAAACCTATTACCAGTGGATCTTAAAATGATTCAACAGGGCTGACCTAATAGGTATCCCAGTTATTAAAAGACTGCCAAATTGTAAGTATGAAAGAGGTAAGTAAATGCATAAAACGAGGAAAAAAAAAAGCTCTCAAATAGTGTATTTTTCACGTCCCACAATACTCTGGGATGACTAAAGAGCAAAGGGAAATAATTCAACCACTATTGCTCTAGAAGTTGTGTTGAGATTTGAATGATCGCCCTTTTTGTTGCAATCCAATCTGCCTGCCTGATTGTCTGTCTGGCTGTTTGTCTGTTTGTGGTTTAGTCAGTCGTAATTTTTTTAGTTAAAAGACTTCGTGAGAGAAAAATGATTCTAAAACTTAACGTTTATCTCTACCATCAACATCGACAGCAACAGCAAACAAAGAAGCAAATAACAAGAAGAAAACAAGAAGAAAAAGAAGAAGAACAACAACAACAACAACAACTAAACATAAAACAAAACAACCACAACAACAACAACATCAATTTAAAAGACCAACAAAATCGTGGTAAACAAGGCCACGTCATGTTCATAAACAGAGAAAAATGAACAGACAGAGAGAGAGAAACACGAGGAGGGGGTAAAACAGACCCATGAGAGAAAAGTTCAAGAGAGAGACAGAACCTGTGTGAGACCAAAAGAAGAGAGAGAGAGAAGAGAGAGAGAGAGAGAGAGAGAGAAAGAGAGGGAGGAAGACAAGGAGCGGGTAAAATAGTCCCATGAGAGAAAATTTCAAGAGGGTGACAGAAAGTGTGTGAGACCAAGAGAAAGCGAGAGAGAGAGAGGGAGAGAGAGAGAGAGAGAGAGAAAGAGTGTGTGTGTGTGAGAGAGAAAAACGCAGAAACACGGAGGAGAAAGAGTAAGGTAATAGGGAGTGGAAAAATCAGATAGACAGAAGAAATCGGGACACAGAAAAGATGAAGAGAAAAAGGCAGGAAGATCAAACAAGTAAGATAAATTAAGAAACAGCATACCAACAATGGGATTGTTTAATATTGTTTTATTGAAAGAAAATATCCTTGAATTTCTCATCATAATATTTCAGCCTGAGTTTTCGCAAAGTGACAAATCATATACATACCAGCCAACACATTCTCAAACACAAGCGATTTTCGGTAAATAAGGATAGTCACCAAAAACAGAGGAAAATATATCTTACTATAATAAGAGTAAGGGGTAAACTTCGCCTAACGCCTATGCATTTCATGGCCATTCAAGCTAGAGACTTAAAATTTTGCATACTACCATTTTTGATACT
>JBCAUA010060579.1:0-11322 GCA_038406235.1 Peronia verruculata
TCTCCTTTCAGACACTCACATATTTCACTAGTATTTTTTCATATCTAACGGGACGACCTCAGATTTGGTTATCCAACGCAAGAGAGAAAAGATCTAACTCTTGAAGATGGTGACAGATGTTTATTCTAACTCTTCATTTGTCTAAGATTCATACGATCGAATATGCTGGTGTTGAGATTTCACCTCTATTCATTTTATGACTATCCCCTTTTCGACACTCACACATTGTACTGGCAAGTTTTTATCTGTAACAACATGAGCCAAGATTTTGTGAGAGTATGAAAAGAGAGACAAGTTATAACTTATGAATGTGCTGAAAGATGCTTGTTCTATCTCTTTATTTGTCTAAGATTCATACGATCGAAGATGCAGGTATTGATTGTTTCTGAACAATCTCTTTTCCGACAATGGTAGATTTCAGTAGTAAATTTTTATATCCAAATGCACGAGCGCATAATTGGAAATCGAAATGAAGACAGACAAGATCTCAATCTTAACGATGATGAAAGATGGTTGTTCTAGCTCTTCATTTGTCTAAGATTCATGCGATGGAATATAATCCTATTGATATTTTACCGCTATTCTCTATAATCTATCTCCTTACAGACAATGACATATTTCACTAGTAATTTTGTATATGCAACGGGACGTTCCCAGATTTGGTAAACCAACGTAAGACAGACAAAATCTCACTCTTGATGGTGATGAAAGATGCTTGTTCTATCTCTTTATTTATCTAAGATTCATGCGATCAAATATGATCGTATTAATAGTTTGCAGCTACTCTTTAGAGACTATCTCCTTTCCGACAGTGATACATTTCACTAATCATTTTTCATATCTAGCAGGATGAGCCTAGATTTGGAACATTGACACAAGAGAGAAACGATCACACTCATAAATGTGGTAAAAGATGGTTCTTCTAACTCTTCATTTGTCTAAGATTCATGCGATGGAAGATAATCGTCTTAATATTTTACCGCTGTTCATTATAGACTATCTCCTTTCAGACACTCACATATTTCACTAGTATTTTTTCATATCTAACGGGACGACCTCAGATTTGGTTATCCAACCCACGAGAGAAAAGATCTTACTCTTCAAGATGGTGACAGATGTTTATTCTAACTCTTCATTTGTCTAAGATTCATACGATCGAATATGCTGGTGTTGAGATCCCACCTCTATTAATTTTAAGACTGTCTCCTTTTCGACACTCACACATTTTACTGGCAAGTTTTTATCTGTAACAACATGAGCCAAGATTTTGTGAGAGCATGAAAAGAGAGACAAGTTATAACTTATGAATGTGCCGAAAGATGCTTGTTCTATCTCTTTATTTAAAAAAATGTCTAAGATTCATACGATCGAAGATGCTGATTGTTTACCGCAATTCATTATAAACAATCTACTTTTCGACAATGGCAGATCTCAGTAATACATTTTTATATCCAAATGCACGAGCGTATAATTGAATATCGAAATGAAGACAGACAAGATCTCACTCTTAACGATGATGAAAGATAGTTATTCTAGGACTTCATATTGTGTACTCTTTTGCATGCCATTATCGATTGTCCGTTTTGATTCTCTAAGCTATCGATTTTAACTGATCGAATGTACTAGTGTATGAAAAAGGAGACAGTCTTTAAAAGAAGATTCGCAAATAGTAAAATGTCAGCATCTTTAAACCCTTGCCCCTCTCGCAAATGAGGAGAATGAACCCTCCTCTATTACTATCTTCAAGACCTCTATATACCCTCTTGTATGACGTTATCGATTGTATGTTTTGGTTCCATTAGCTATCAATTTTCATTGATCGAATTTACCAGTGTATGAAAGGGAGAGAGTCTTAAAACGAAAGGTCGCAAATTGTCAATTTTTAATAATCTTTAAACCCTTGCCCCAATTGCAAATGAAGAGATGGAACATCCATATTTTACTATCTTCAAGACCAAAATGTACCCACTTGTATGCCATTATCGATTGGCTATTTTGATTCCATTAGCTATCGATTTTCTCTGATCGAATGTACCAGTGTATGAAAAAGGCAATAGTATTAAAACAGAGAGTTAAAACTTGTCAAATTTCAGCATCTTTAATCCCTTGCCCCACTCACAAATAAAGAGAATAAATCTCCATCTTTTATTATCTTCGAGACCTATATGTACCATCTTATATAGCGTTGTCGATTGTACGTTTTGATTCCTTTAGCTATAAATTTTCACTGACCAATACATGAAAAAACGAAGCGTCGCAAATTGTCAAATTTTAATCATCTTTAAACCCTTGCCACTCTCGCAATCGAAGAGAAGGAACCCCCATCAATTACTATCTTTAAGACCTATATGTACCCTCATGCATGCCCTTATCGATAGGCTGTTTTCATTCCATTAGCCATCGATTTTCACTGATCGAATGTACCAGTGTATGAAAAAGGAGATAGTCTTTAAACGGAGAGTCGTAAATTATCAAATTTTAATTAGCTTTAAAACGTTGCCCCTCTCGCAAATAAAAAGAAGGAACCCCCATCTTTTACCATCGTAAAACTTATTCTAAGCTCTTGTATGCAATTATCAATTTTATGTGTTTTCATTCCATAAGCTATCGATTTTCTCTGATCGACTGTACCAGTGTATGAAAAAGAAGATAGTCTTAAAACAAAGAGTCGCAAATTGTGAAAGTTTAATCATCTTTAAACCCTTGCCCCAATCGCAAATCAAGAGAACCAACCCCAATCTTTTACTATCTTAAAGATCTTTATGTACCCTCTTGTATGCCGTTATTGATTGTCTGTTTTGATTCCTTAAGCTATAGATTTTAACAGATCGAATGTACCAGTGTATGAAAAAGGAGATAGTCATAAAACGAAGAGTTGCAAATTGTCAAAGTTTAATCATATTTAAACAATTCGGAATTGGTGAAATATCAGCATATTTAAACCCTTGCCCCACTGGCAAATGAAGAGAACCTATCCAAATCGTTTACTATCTTAGAGACCTATATGTACCCTCATGTATGCCGTAATCGTATGTATGTTTTATTTCCATTAGGTATCAATTTTCACTAATCGAATGTACCAGTGTATGAAAAAGGAGAGTCGCAAATTGTCAAAGTTTAATCATCTTTAAACCCTTGCCCCACTCGCGAATGAAGAGATGGAACCCACATATTTTATTATCGTCAAGACCTATATGTACCCTCCTGCATGCCGTTATCGATAGGCTGTTCAATTAGCTATCGATTTTCTCTGCTCGAATGTAACAGTGTATGAAAAAGGAGATAGTCTTTAAACAAAGAGTCGCAAATTGTCAAAGGTTAATCATCTTTAAACCCTTGCCCCACTCGCAAATGAAGAGATGGAACCCGCATATTTTATTATCTTCAAGACCTATCTGTACCCTCTTACATGCCGTTATCGATAGGCTGTTTTGATTCCATTAGCAATCAATTTTCACTGATCGAATATACCAGTGTATGAAAAAGGAGATAGTTTTAAAACGGAGAGTTGCAAATTGTCAAAGGTTAATCATCTTTAAACCCTTGCCCCACTCGCAAATAAAGCGATGGAACCCGCATATTTTATTATCTTCAAGACCTATATCTGCATTCGTGTATGCCGTTATCTCTAGGCTGGTTTGAATCCATTAGCTATCGATTTGCACTGATCGAATGTACCAGTGTATGAAAAAGGAGATAGTCTTAAAACGAAGAGTCGCAAATTATCAAAGTTTAATCATCTTTAAACCTTTGCCCCACTCGCAAATAAAGAGATGGAACCCCAATATTTTAATATCTTCGTCCTATACGTGGCCTTTTGCAGGCCGTTAGCGATTGTATGTTTTGATTCCATTAGCTATCTACTTTCTCTGATCGAATGTAACAGTGCATAAAAATGAGATAGTCTTGAAACGGAGAGAAGAAAATTTTAAAGTCTACTCATCCTTAAACTCTTGCCCCACACGCAAATGAAGAGATGGAACCCCAATATTTTATTATCTTCAAGATCTAAATCTGCATTATTACATGCCGCTATCTCTAGGCTGGTTTGAATCTATTAGCTATCATTTTTCGCTGATCGAATGTACCAGTGTATGAAAAAGGAGATTGTTTTAAAACGGAGAGTGGAAAATATACAAATTTCAACATCTTTAAACCCTTGCCCGTCTCGCAAAATGAAGAGAAGGAACCCCTATATTTCACTATCTTAAAGATCTATATGTACCCTACTGTCTGTCGTTATTGATTGTATGTTTTGATTACATTAACTATCGAGTTGCACTAATCGAATGTACCAGTGTATGGAAAAGGAGATTTTTTTTTAAAAGAAGAGTGGAACATTGTCAAATTTCAACATCTTTAAACCCTTGTCCGTCTTGTAAAATTAAGAGAACGAACAGCCATCTTTTACTATCTTAAAGACCTATATGTACCCTCTTATATGCCGTTATCAATTGTATGTTTTGATTCCATTAGCTATCAACTTTCACTGATCGAATGTAACAGTGTATGAAAAAGAGATAGTCTTGAAACGGAGAGAAGAAAATTCTCAAAGTTTAATCATCCTTAAACTCTTGCCCCACACGTAAATGAAGAGATAGAACCCCAATATTTTATTATCTTCAAGATCTAAATCTGCGTTGTTACATGCCGCTATCTCTAGGCTGGTTTGAATCCATTAGCTATCTATTATCGCTAATCAAATGTACCAATGTATGAAAAAGGAGATTGTTTTAAAACGGAGAGTGGAAAATATAAAACTTTCAACATCTTTAAACCCTTGCCCCTCTCGCATTTAAAGGGAAGGAACTTCCATCTTTTACCATCTTCAAGACCTATATGTACACACTGTCTTGTAAGCCGTTATCAATTGTATGTTTTGATTTCATTAGCTATCGACTTGCACTGATCGAATATACCAGTGTACGAAAAAGGGGATAGTTTTAAAAGGGAGAGTGGAAAATTGTCAAATTTCAAAATATTAAAACCCTTGCCCATCTCGCAAAGGAAGAGAAGGAACCCCCATATTTTACCATCTTCAAGACCTATATGTACCCTCTTGTATGCCGTTATTGATTGTATGTTTTGATTCAATTAACTATCGATTTGCACTAATCAAATGTACCAGTATATGGAAAAGGAGATTGTTTAAAACGGAGAGTGTATAATTGTCAAATATCAACATCTTTAAACCCTTGCCAGTCTCGAAAATGAAGAGAAGGAACCCCCCATCTTTTAGTATCTTCACGACCTATATGTACAATCTTGTGAGCCGTTATCGATTGTATGTTTTGATTCCATTAGCTATCGATTTGTACATCGAATGTACCACTGTACTAAAAAGGGGATAGTTTTAAAAGGGAGTGGAAAATTGTCAAATTTCAACATCTTTAAACTCTTGCCCCTCTCGCAAAAAAAAAGAAGGAACCCCCATCTTTTGCTATCTTCAAGGCCTATAAGTACCCTCTTGTATGCCGGTATCGATTGTATGTTTTGACTCCATTAGCTATGGACTTGCACTGATCCAATTTACCAGTGTATGAAAAAGATGATAGTTTTAAAACGAAGTGTGGATAATTTTCAAATTTCAACATCTTTAAACCCTTCCCCTCCATCATATGAAGAGATGGAACCCCCCTCTTTTACTATCTTCAAGGCCTGTATGTACCCTGATGTATGCCGTTATCGATTGTATGTTTTGATTCCAATAGCCTTCGACTTGCACTGATCGAATGTACCAGTGTATGAAAAAGGAGATAGTTGTAAAACGGAGAATGGAAAATAGTCAAATTTCAACATCTTTAAACCCTTGCCCCTCTCACAAATGAAGAGAATGAACACCCACCTTTTATTATCTTCAAGATCTATTTTTATCCTCTTAAAAGCCGTTATCGATTGTATATCTTCATTCCAGTAGCTATCGATTTGCACTGATCGAATGTACCAGTGTAAGAAAAAGGAGATAGTTTTAAAACGGAGAGTGGAAAATTATCAAATTTCAACATCTTTAAACCCTTGCCCCTCACGCAAATGAAGAGAAGGAACCCCCATCTTTTACTATCTTCTAGACCCATTATGTACCCTCTTGAATTCCGTTATCGATTGTATGTTTTGATTCCATTAGCTATCCATTTGCACTCATCGAATGTACCAGTGTATGAAAAAGAAGATAGTTCTAAAAGGGACAGTGTAAAATTGTCAAATTTCAACATCCTTAAACCGTTGCCCCTCTCGCAAATGAATTGAAGGAACCCACATCTTTTACTATCTTCAAGACCTATATGTACCCTCTTCTATGCCATTATAGATTGTATGTTTTGATTCCATTATCTATCGATTTGAACTGATCGAATGTACCAGTGTATGATTAAGGACATAGTTTTAAAACGGAGAGTGGAAAATTGTCAAATTTCAACATCTTTAAACCTTTGCCCCTTTCGCAAATGAAGAGAAGGAACCCTCATCATTTATTATCTTCAAGATCTATTTGTACCCTCTTGTATGCCGTTATCGATTGTATTTTTGATTCCATTAGCTATCGATTTGCACTGATCGAATGTACCAGTGTATGAAAAAGGAGATAGTTTTAAAAGGGAGAGTGGAAAATTGTCAAATTTCAAAATCTTTAAACCCTTGGCTGTCTCGCAAATGAAGAGAAGGAATCCCCATCTTTTACTATCTTCAAGACCTATATGTAAAATCTTGTATTCCGTTATCGATTCTATGTTTTGATTCCATTAGCTATCGATTGTCACTGATCGAATGTACCAGTGTATGAAAAATGAGACAGTTTTATAACAAAGAGTGGAAAATTTTCAAATTTCAACATCTTTAAACCACTGTCCCAATCGAAAATGAAGAGAAGGAACCCCCATCATTTACTATTTTCAAGACCTATATGAACCCTCTTGTATGCCGTAATCGATTCTATGTTTTGATTCCATTAGCTATCGATTTGCACTGATCCAATGCACCACTGAATGTAAAAGAAGGCAGTTTTAAAACGGAGAGTGGAAATTGTCAAATTTCTACATCCTTAAACACTTGTCACTAGCGCAAATGAAGAGAAGGAACCCCCATCTTTTATTATCTTAAAGACCTATGTGAACTCTCTTGTACTCCTTATCGATTGTATGTTTTGATTCCATTAGCTATCGATTTGCACTCATCAAATGTACCAGTGTATGAGGAAGGAGATGGTTTTAAAACGGATTGTGGATAATTGTCAAAGTTTAACATCTTTAAACCCTTCCCCTGTATCAAATGAACAGATGGAACCCCCATCTTTTACTACCTTCAAGACCTATATGTACCCTGTTGAATGCAATTATCGATTGTATTTTTTGATTCCATTAGCTATCGATTTGCCGTGATAGAATGTACCAGTGTATGAAAAAGGAGAGTAGAAAATTGTCAATGTTCAAACATCTTTAAACCCCTGCCTCTCACGCAAATTAAGAGTAGGAACCCCCATCATTATTATTTTCAAGATCTATTTGTACCCTCTTTTAAGCCGTTATCGATTGTATGTATTGATTCCATTGGCTATCGATTTGCACTGATCCAATGCACCAGCGAATGTAAAAGGAGACAGCTTTAAAACGGAGAGTGGAAAATTGTCCAATTTCGACATCCTTAAACACTTGCCGCTACCGCAAATGAAGAGAAGGAACCCTCATCTTTTATTATCTTCAAGACCTATGTGTACACTCTTGTATGCCGTTATTGATTGTATGTTTTGACTCCATTAGCTATCGATTTGCACTCATCAAACGTACCAGTGTATGAAAAAGGAGACGGTTTTAAAACGGAGTTTGGATAATTGTCAAATTTCAACATCATTAAACCCTTGCTCCTCTCGCAAATGAAGAGAGGAAACCCCCATCTTTTACTATATTCAAGACCTATATTTACCCTCTTGTATGCCGTTATCGATTGTATTTTTTTATTCCATTAGCTATAGATTTGCACTAACTGAATGTACCAGTGTATGAAAAAGGAGAAAGTTTTAAAACGGAGAGTGGAAAATTGTCAAATTTCAACATCTTAAAATTCTCGGCCATCACGTAAATAAAGCGAAAGAACCCCCATCATTTATTATTTGCAAGATCTATTTTTGCCCTCTTCTATGTCTTTATCGATTGTAAGTTTTGATTCCATTATCTATCGATTTACACTGATCGAATGAACCACTGTATGAGAAAGGAGATAGTTTCTAAACGGAGAGAGGAATATTGTCAAATTTCAACATCTTTAAACCCTTCTCACCACATGCAAATGAAGAGAAGGAACCCACATCTTTTACTATTTCATAGACCTACATGTACCCTCTTGTATGCCGTTATCGGTTTTATGTTTTGATTCCATTAGCTATCCATTTGCACTGATCGAATGTACCAGTGTATGAAAAAGAAGATAGTTTTAAAAAAGAGAGTGTAAAATTGTCAAATTTCAACATCCTTAAACCGTTGCCCCTCTCGCAAATGAAGAATAAGGAACCCCTATCTTTTACCATATCAAAGACCTATATGTACCCTCTTGTATGCCCTTATCGATTGTATGTTTTGATTCCATTAGCTACCGATTTGCACTGATCCAATGTACCAGAGTATGAGAAAGAAGATATTTTGAAAAGGGAGAGTGGAATATTGTCAAATTTCAACATCATTAAACCCTTGCCCCTCTTGCAAATAAAGAGAAATAACCCTCATCTTTTACTATTCTCAAGACCTATATTTAGAATCTTGTATGCCGTTATCGATTGTATGTTTTGATTCCATTAGCTATCGATTTGCACTCATCGAAAGTATCAGTGTATTAAAAAAAAGGAGATAGCTTTTAATCGGAGAGTGGACAATTCTCAAATTCCAACATCTTTAAACCCTTACCCCTCTCGCAAATGAAAAATAGGAACCCCCATCCTTTACTATCATCAAGACCTATATGTACCCTCTTGAATACCGTTATCGATTGTATGGTTTGATTACATTAGTTATCGATTTGCACTGATCGAATATACCAGTGTATGAAAAAGGAGAGTGGAAAATTGTCAAATTTCAACATCTTCAAACCCTTGTCCCTTTACCAAATGAAGAGAAGGAACCCCCATCTTTTATTATCTTCAAGACCTATATGTACCCTCTAAGTCTTGTATTCCGTTATCGATTGTATGTTTTGATTCCATTAGCTATCGACTTGCACTGATCGAATGTACCAGTGTATGAAAAAGAAGATAAGTTTTAAAAGGGAGAGTGGAAAAATGTCAAATTTCAACATCATTTTAAACCCTTGCCCCTCTCGCAAATAAAGAGAAGGAACCCCCATCATTTATTATCTTCAAGATCTATTAGTACCCTCTTCTATGCCGTTATCGATTGTATGCTTTGATTCCATTAGCTATCGATTTGCACTGATCGAATATACCAGTGTATGAAAAAGGAGATAGTTTTAAAACGGAGAATGGGAAATTGTCAAATTTCAACATCTTTAAACCGTTGCCCCTCTCGGAAATAAAGAGAAGGAACCCCTATCTTTTACTATCTTCAACACCTATATGTACCCTCTTGTAGGCCGTTATCTATTGTAGAGTTTGATTCCATTAGCTATCGATTTGCACTGATCGAATATACCAGTGTAAGAAAAAGGAGACACTTTTAAAACGGAGAGTGAAAAATTGTCAAATTTCAACATCTTTAAACCCTTGGCTCTCTCGCGATTTAAGAGGAGGAACCCCCATCTTTTACTATCTTTAACACCTATATGTACCCTCTTGTAAGCCGTTTTCGATTGTATGGTTTGATTCCATTAGCTATCGATTTGCACCCATCGAATGAACCGGTGTATGAAAAAGGAAAAAGTATTGAAAGGAAAAGTGGGACAATGTCAAATTTCAACATCTTTAAACCCTTGCCCCTCTCGAAAATGAAGAGAAGGAACCACCAACTTGTACTATCTTTAAGATCTATATCTACCCTCTTCATTGCCGTTATGAATTGTATGGTTTGATTCCACTAGCTATCGATTGGCACTCATCGAATGTAACAGTGTATTAAAAAGGAGATAGTTTTAAAACGGAGAGTAGAAAATTGTCTGATTTCAACATTTTTAAACCCTTGCCCCTCACGCAAATCAAGAGAAGGATCCCCAATCTTTTATTTTCTTCAAGATCTATTTGAACCCTCTTGTATGCCGTTATCGATTGTATTGTTTGATTCCATTAACAATCAATTTGCACTGATCGCATGTACCAGTGTATGTAAAAGGAGATAGTTTAAAACGTAGAGTGGACAATTGTCAAATTTCAACATCTTTAAACCCTCGGCCCTCTCGCAATTGAAGAGAATGAACCCCCGCCGCCATCTTTTACTAACTTCAAGACCTATATGTACCCTCTTTTATTCCGTTATCGATTGTATGGTTTGATTCCATTAGCTATCGATTTGCACTCATCGAATGTACCAGTGTATGAAAAAGGAAATAGTTTTAAAACGGATAATGAAAAATTGTCAAATTTCAACATCTTTAAACCCTTGCCCCTCTTGCAAATAAAGAGAAGGAACCACCATCTTCTACTATCTTCAAGACCTATATGTACAATTTTGCAAACGGTTATCGATTTTATGTTTTGAATCCATTAGCTATCGATTTCCACTGATCGAACGTACCAGTGTACGAGAAAGAAGATAGTTTTAAAAGGGAGGGTGGAAAATTGTCAAATTTCAACGTCTTTAAACCTTTGCCAATCTTGCAAATGAAGAGAAGGAACCCCCATCTTTTACTATCTTAAAGATCGGTATGTACCCTTTTGTAGGCCGTTATCTATTGTAGAGTTTGATTCCATTAGCTATCGATTTGCACTGATCGAATGTACCAGTGTATGAAAAAGATGATAGTTTTAAAACGGTGATTGGAAATTGTCAAATTTCAACATCTTTAAACTCTTGGCCCTCTCGCAAATGAAGAGAATGAACCCTCTTTTTTTACTATCTTTAACACCTATATGTACCCTATTGTAGGCCGTTATCGATTGTGTGGTTTGATTCCATTACCTATGGATTTGCACTGATCAAATATACCAGTGTATGAAAAAGAAGATAGTTTTGAAACGCAGATTGGAAACTTGTCAGATTTCAACATCTTTAAACCCTTGCCCCTCACGCAAATGAAGAGAAGGAACCTCCATCTTTTACTATCTTCAGGACCTATATTCGCTGGTGGAGTGATGAAACCTCGTAACCCCAGAAATGAAAATTTTACAGGAGAGACAAAAAACTGATTTACTATTGAACAAGAAGGTCTGCGCGAACCAAACTTGCTACAGAT